>CBVK0100005181.1:0-15582 GCA_900067695.1 Picea abies | reverse complement strand
GGAAGCCTCTTGTCTTCCATGTTGTTTAGCTTGTTCTTATACATTAGGTAACTAGTCATATCCATGCTCTCAATGCAGGAAATGATTGTTTCCAAGAAGAGGATGGGATATTGCATATTTTTGGACCAACAAGGAAGGATGAAAACCTTCCTTAGAGAGCGCACAACAAAGTACAAGTTGTCTACAGATAACAAGGAGAAAAGTAGAAGTATTTCTATGTTAGTTCTCTAATAGTTGTCAGTGTAGTGTTAATCAGTCCATTATTGTAATAAATCAATTTCCATGCTAAGTAAATAATGGCAATGTCTATTTTAGAGTAGATTTAGTTGTGTCATAAAACTTTGCAGGAAACTTCTCTTGCGAATCCGAATGCGCAAAGAATTGCAGAAGAAAAGAGGCATTTACCAATTGTAGAAAATCGTATTTAATGTTTAATAAGGGAAAATACCATCTAATACAATGATGAAGTTTTGGAAATCTTGTGTTAGTCAGTTTTCTTATGTGATCTTTTTTTGCGTTTTTGTTTTTTTTGAGAGGAGTGAGACAATCATCTTGTAATTCATGTTTTTCTATTAGGTGAGGATTGAGTGAGTGAAGGCACACCAAAGGATTTGGTGTTGCATCGTTTTATTGTCCTCAACGAATAAAACAAGTCATCCTCTAAGTTTTTCTCTGGTTGACAACGTAGAACAGAATAACCAAGGTGTCCTCTTCATTTTCCTAGGGTTGGCAACATAGATCAGAGGAATCAAGGCATGTTCTTTCCATCTCCAGCAAGAACATTGTCCCCTTCTTCTTACTATGTCTATCTTCCCATTTTCCTAGTCTACTGATCATCTGTCTCCATTGGATACACCAGAGCATGCATTTCCCAAGAGATACACTCATCTCCCTTGCCAATTCGCCTTTCACTCTTCCTGTGACACACCCTCCATCCAACACATTTCCCTAGCTTCTAAGAATTCTCTCCTCACACTCTGATCAATTGGTATCAGAGCATGTTCTGTCCTTGCGACCAGAACTTCATCCGGTCAAAAAAAAAAAATTGAGGGGGGGGTCTTTCATTTAGTAGCATGTTTCTGCTCAGAACGTGCCTTTCACCCTTCACAAGGTTTCTATCACACCATCCTCAAGGTCTACTCTAGACTACCACCAATGTCGCCTTGACATGAAGCCTCTAGTGAGGACTCCAATGCAGACAAATCAACCCTAGTGGCCAATTTGGCGCTGGCTCTTAAGGAATTGATTTGTATTCAATAGTGAAGACCTCCAACAAGCATGTAGATGGACACCCATTTTAAATTACCAAAGTTCACTGGTCAGATGAATGGAGAGACTGTGGATTCCTTGATATGCAATCTCTCCATTTATTTCAAAACCTCACCTGAGATGGAGGAGGCTACCAAATTACAAATAGTCGGTCTCCAAATCGAGGGAATCACCCAAACTTGGTGGGACACACACTTGACCAGTGAAGAATTGATCGTCAAGCTCGGTACTCTGTCACCGACAAATGGCCACATTACTTCATGGGATAATTTTTGTCAAGCCTTGAGAGAACCCTTCTACCCTCCAAGCTACCTTCACAATTTTCTCGCAAAGCGGTTACAACTTCGGGTAATTACCAATAAGTCAGTGCAAGGCTACATCAATGTCTTCTGCAAGATACACATCCAAATCCAGATCAAAGAACCATATTAGGTATTAATAATTAAGTTCAATTATGGTTTATTGTTATCTCTCCGGTGGGTGGTAGATCTTTTTGAACACACTTCTCTGGACAAGGCTTTCTTATGGGCCTTTCCCATAGAAAGAAAGGTGGCTCCTCACATTCGATATACGCAAAATTAACACCAGGATGATAACCCATCCCCTTCTCATTATCCAACTTATCCTTCTTCCGCGTAAGTGACCGAAAATTCACTTTGGTGTAATTTTCACAAGACCAAATCCCATAACTCAGTCGATTATCGAGCCATTAAAAATATCCACCCCCATTAGACCTTGTTTGCAGAGGCCACACCCATTGAGTTTCTTGAGAAAACAGAAATCATATCTCTCACCAAACCCACCAAAGTTGACCCATCCCTCATTCTCATGACTACACGAAAACCAAATCGCGATAATGTTCCCCTATTCACTCACAACTGCAAAATTAAAAATGATATCTCCACTCTCATTCTGGACAACTAAAGTCAAAATAATCTAGTATCATAAGAATTAGTACAACATATGAAACTACCCACAACCCCACACCCCAATCCATATCATCTTGGTTGGGTACAGAAGGGTGGACCTCACATTACTATTGCTCGGTGTTGCACTGTCACTTTCGCCATTGGTCCTTTTCATGACATTGTAATATGCAACATCTCACCATTAGATTGTGTCGATATCCTTCTCTATATCCCTTACCAACAAGACCGAGAAGTGATGTATCATGCCAAGGATCATCAATACCACCTTCAATAGGTTGGGTGCACCTATTGGGCCAAGGAGGCCACCTAGGGGAATGCCCACCTAGGGAGCACAAGTCAATCACCAAGGCGCAACACTTCTTCACCTTTTGATGATGAATTAAATATCTGTAAAATAAATGGTTCCATCAGTATATAATGTGAATTGGGACTCAAAGAAATCATTCTTACCTTTTCTTCTAAAGCTATGTGTCTTGGCTATTTTATTTTCTGAGTTTGCATTTTACATTCATGACAATTTTGTTTTTAGGTTTTCTGAAGAATAACCAGTGTGCCTTCCTTCATAGTTGCCTCCTTGATGGAGGAGAATCACCTTTCAGTTCAATAGTGCACACGTGGAGGAAAATAAAGGACATCTCAGTAAGGAATTTTTAGTCAAGAATTTAACTCAAAATTTAATTGGGTTGTTGAGATATTTTTGTAAACAACATTTTAAATTGTAACTTGTTTGTAAATTCTTGAAGGACTATAAGAAACTACAGATATGGAGTATCGACTCTATCTGGTAGTAATTAGTAGTTATTGTAATAGGACAAAATAGGTGTTAGTTTTGAAGTTTGAAATGATAGAATTCGGGACAGGACAAGAGAGCTCGTGAATCTGGTCCTTAGATAGTTGATTTTTACATTGTAATAGATCAGTATGGATGAGGATTGTAAGAGAGATCAGTAGAGAAGAATAGAGTAGAGGAACACTATGTAATTTTTATTTTATGAATGAATAGAACAGACGAAAATTGTCCCAAAATCCTTGGACCATGTTCATCTCAAATGTGATTGCATGGATGTTATTCTATATGTATGACTATTACAATTCATTTCATGTGTGAGTGATCGAGAAATTTACTGTATGAATTTGTGGCGAAGCTGGTTGAGTTTCAATTGTTTCTCTTTTGATACTTGTATGCAAGGTGTGCATCGAATGAGTTTAGGATTGAATCAAAGAGAAGATCAGATAGAATTAGAGAAACTTAGACTAGGTGAAAGGTGTGCACAATGTCAAGGAGCCAACGAGATTCATAGAGTCAACGCAAAAGAATGTTAGGCAAGCGAGAAGAATTTTCTTTTCAAGAAAATCCTTCAAACTGAGTTATTCGAAATCTTGAGAATGCAAGGTGTGCATGGGAGATCGAAATACTTCCAAGGGATAAATCACAGAAAATATAGCATTTTCTTCAAGTGTTAGCAAGATCCAGGAGTTGGACTCGTAAGAGGGACGAAGATTGGATTTTGGAGCCCTAAGAAACCTTCTAAGTATGGGAGAAGGAGAAAGTTTAGAAGGGAAGGCATAGTGTCCATAGATCAACCGCAAAGGAGGTTTAGATCGTCGAATCTGTATCGAGGCAGAGAGAAGTAAGCGTAGAAGGAAAAAATTATGAACCGTCATATCTGGCACATGAACAAACAGTGATTCGATCCATAGGAAGTTGCATGAGAGAAATTCTAAAACAACCGGAGCCATCCATTAGAAGGGACACATGGTAGGAGATCAACATTTTGTTGACTCATGACTTGAAGGAGTCAACAAACAAAGTTTCAAGGACTTGCGATAGCCGAAAATCATGATAGGATGTTGACCGTTGGATCGAGGCAGGTTGCAGACCATCGATCTAAAGTTTCAGCATTTTGGGAATCGGGAGTGTGGAGTAATCAACTACCCAAAATTCACAAAACATGAAATCCCGATGAAGTCCTAACCGTTGATCGAGGAGTGATATCGATCATTGGTTTTCCGGGGAAACATTATCATTTCGGGAGTCAGAGGTTCGAAGGAGAGAACCATCCCAAATTTCCATGTCACAAAGTTTTGACTTCACGGAAGAAAAGATCTAGACCATTGGATCTTGGAGCATCAGGGGCCGTTGATCTAGGTGAAGGAAATTTTGGAGGTTCAGGGATCGGGTATTCAAAGGATAAGTGTTGGAGTTGAGATTCAACCTCACAAAACTTGAAGTCTCAATGCGCTCGTAGGAGTAGCCTCAGTTCATAGGTAGTGGTCACATGAACGAAGACCAAAGGGAGAACTAAGGAACATTAGCTCGTTTCGAAACTTGGGGATTGGAGACTTAGACTGGACTCATACATAGAAGTCCTGAGGTCACAAAACATGAAAAGTCCTTTTTGGGCTTAGCCAGTGGTTATAGGAAGTGGTCACATGGGGAAGGATTCGAGGGGAGCTAACCAGCGCTCAACCCTCATCAGGAATCGTCTATTGGGAGAATTGAGGTGGCTCATTTGAAAAGTCCCAATACGTAAGATTCTGGTGTTCCTTTAGCATAGGCAAGCAGCCACAACCCATGGTCATGTGGAGTAGAGTCTCTTGCTTGGTTCTTAGAGATGAAAGTGGAGTTACATCAAATGACCTATGGATTCATTTAATAGAGGTTCCAACAGGGGCCAAAGAGTTGTTCCAGCTTGAGGAGGGATAACGATCCAGTGACCAGGAGGTCGCAGAACACCAAAGGGGAGGGGTGTTGCATCAAGTGGTATCAGAGATGAGGTCAAGTTTGTTTGCAGGTGGCAGACAAAAGGATAAAGGAGGAAAGTTGGTATCATTTGTGGTATCAAAGAAAGTTAAATTATGTTTATAGGTGACAAAGTAAAATCATGCCACCTAGAAGGCGTAGAGCGAATGCAGAGATGGAAGAAGAAATGAAGCGACTTTGAATGAGATTAGACGCCATGGAGAAAACACAGAGGAGAGAACTAGACACTGGTGATATCAGTGAATCTGAGAGCGAAGAAGAAGCAAAGGGCAAAGAAAATGTAGCAGAGGATGTTGCACAAGATCGCTTGATAAAAGTTGTTTCATAGATAGGAGCCAGAGAAAGGATAGAGGTACCTATGTACGGAGGAAATTTGGAAGTTGAAGAATTGTTAGATTGGGTACATGCTATGGACAAATACTTTGATTACTAAGATATCAAAGAAGACAAGATGGTGAAGCATGCAATGAAAATACTGAAGGGTCATGCAGCGTTATGGTGGGATGAAATGCAAGTCGAACACAGGAGAAATGGTAAGCAAAAAATTAAAAACTGGGAGAGGATGGTTGCTAAGTTGAAATCCAAATTTATCCTGAAGGATTACCAAATCAATCTTTACAGAAGATTGAAGAACCTGAAACAGAGGGGTTTATCAGTGAAGGAGTACACTGAAGAATTTTACCGACTAAACATCAGGGCTAGATAGAAGGAGAATGAAGATGAGAAGACATCCAGATATATTAATGGGCTGAGATATGAAATCCAAGAGGATGTCAGCATGATGTCGGTTAGTATAGTTGAGGATGCCTATCAAACAGCCTTGAAAGCTGAGGAAAAATTGGCCAGGAACAAAAACCAATGAAGCAGAGGCATAAATTCAAGCAGAGGTAAGGGAACCAGTAGAGAGAAGTTCCAGAAGTCGAAGCCTGAAGGTGACAAATGACATAGTCACCATGAGAAGGTTGGAAGTTCCAAAGAAGTACAATATAGAGGAAGAAGTTCTTTTTCTAGAGGCAGAGGAAGAGGAAGAGCCAGAGGAGGCGTGGTTAAATGCTATACCTGTGGAAAAGAAGGGCAGAAATCTTGGGAATGTACCGACAGAAAGAGATAAGAAGGTGGAGAAGAACATATTGTTGAAGCATAGAAGCATATGGAAGCAGAAGCTATAGAAGGAGGAAGAAACCTCATGATCAGGAAAGTTGTTCTTAAACCAGAAAGGAAACTAGAGGAACCAGTTCAGTGAACAAGCCTGTTCAAAACTTCTTGCAAGTTGAAAGATAGAGTTTGCAAGTTGATCATAGACAGTGGGAGAAATGACAATCTAGTATCCATGGAGATGGTGGAGAAGCTGGAGCTGAAGAAAAATACACATCCAAATCCATACAAGGTATCTTGGTTGCAGAAGGGACATCAAGTCATGGTAAGTCAAAAATGCCAAGTTGAATTTAAAATAGGAGGTTACAAAGATGAAATATTATGTGATGTAATTCCTATGGATGTATGACATATTTTATTGGGGAGGTCGTGGCAGTATGATCAAAAGGTTGTCCATGATGGAAGAAGGAATACCTATACCCTAGAGAAAAGTGGTAGAACACATATGTTGTTTCCCATAGAGGACAAAGAGCAAAATCTAGAAGTTATTTCAAGAATACTTCTCATGAGTGGGAAGGAGCTCTTAAAAGAAGTCAAGAAGGAGAAAGAAATGCAATTTATTGTAGTGAGGAAGCCTAGAGTTATCATTACAAATAATTCTGTAGAATATTTTCCTATAGAAATCCAGGAACTGTTAGAGAACTTTGTTGATATAGTCGTGGATGAGTTACCACACTCATTTCCACCCATTAGAAGCATAATCCATCATATTGACCTTATTCCAGGAGCTATTTTACCAAACAAAGCATCTTATAGGTTGACACCTAGAGAGAATGAGGAAGTCAAAAATCAAGTCTAGGAGTTGTTGGATAAAGGGTTAGTCAGGGAAAGCCTAATTCCATGTGTAGTACCGATTGTATTAAGTCCAAAGAAAGATGGGGGATGGAGGATGTGTATATATTCCCGAGCCATCAACAAGATAACCATAAGATATAGATTTCCTTTACCAATGATGGATGATTTGATGGACTGTTTGAGTGGAGCAAGCTATTTTTCCAAGATATACTTAAAGAGTGGATATCATCAAATTCGAATGAGTGAGGGAGATGAATGGAAAACAACATTCAAGACAAATGAAGGATTGTTTGAATGGCTAGTCATGTCGTTTGGGTTGACAAATGCACCAAGCACATTTATGATATTGATGAATGAAGTGTTGAAAGACTTCATAGGAAAATTTGTCATAGTATATCTGGATGACATACTCATCTTCAGTAAGATAAAGGAAGAACACTTAAGACATTTGACATCAGTGATGGAAAGGTTGTAGCAAGAGAAGTTGTTGATAAATCTGAACAAGTTCTTTTATGAAGAAGGATCTCATATATTTGGGTTTCTTGATCTTTTCAAATGAATTGAAGATGGACCCAGAAAAAGTGAGAGAGATTAGATAATGGCCATCGTCGAGCAACATATTTGAGGTAAGAATTTTTCATGGGTTAGCGCTATTTTATAGAAAATTCATCAGAAATTTCAGTGGCATATGTGCACCCATGTTGGACACTGTTAGGAAGAAACAAAAGTCCTTCAGTTAGATAGAGGAAGATGAAATAAGTTTCAAAGTGTTGAAAGAGAAGATCACACAATAGCCAATTCTGGTCTTATTAGATTTTGGAAAAACATTTCAGGTGAGATGTGATGCAAATGGATTAGCTATTGGAGCAGTATTGAGTCAGGACAATAGGATAGTTTCTTATTTCAATGATAAACTAAATGACGCCAAGTGAAAGTATTCCACGTATGACAAGGAATATTATGCGGTGATTCAAGATTTGAAAAAATGGAGACACTATCTAATTCCTAAAGAATTTGTCTTGTACAGTGATAATCAAGCTTTCCAATTTATTACTAGGAAAGAAAAGTTGAATCAAAAACATGCAAAATGGGTAGAATTTATGCATAATTTTACTTTTGTTATTAAGCACATTGTTGGAACTGCTAACAAATTTGCAGATCCTTTGAGCATAAGGATTTTGATTGTACATGAATTCTAGGTGGAGACATTAGGATTCGAACACCTCAAGGAGATGTATAAAGAAGATGCATATTTCAAAGAAGCTTATGAGGCACGCAAGAATCCCTTGTTGAGAGATAGAAGCCCATGGAATGAATATTTATTTCACGATGGATTACTATTCAAGGGGAGCCAATTATGCATTCCAAAGTGCTCAATGAGAGACAACCTACTAAAAGAGAAACACATTGGAGGTTTAGTTGGACACTTTGGTCATGATAAGACATTTTCACAGTTGAAAATTTTGTATTATTGGCCAAGCATGAGAGAAGAAGTAAAGAAGTTTGTAAAAAAAATGTAGAATTTGTCAGTATGCAAAAGGAAGACAACAAAACATTGGTTTGTATCAGCTGTTACCAATTGTCGAGAGGTCGTGGGATGCAATCAGTATGGATTTTGTTTTGGGATTCCCTAGAATTCAAAAAGGGAGCAATTCCATATTTTTTGTGGTGAACAGATTCTAATAAATGGCACATTTCATACCATGCCAGAAGACAAGCGATGCCACACAGATCGCCAATTTGTTTTTTAGAGAAGTAGTAAGACTACATGGATTGTCGAGGAGCATAGTTTCAGACAGAGACACCAAATTTATAGGGCAGTTTTGGAAGACTTTATGGAAGAGGTTGGCAACGAACTTATCCTTTAGTTCAACATATCACCCTCAGACAGATGGATAGATTGAAGTAATAAAAATAAGTCTCATAAACTTATTGAGAAGTTTAGTCACTTAGCAAAGTCGACAATGGGATCAGATTCTGGCATAGGAAGAATTTGCATTCAACAATTCAGTGAACAAGAGAACAGTAAAAAGTCCATTTGAAATTGTTTATGGTATACATTAAAGAGGGATTAAAGAGTTGAGATATTTGAGCCAAGATGAGTTCAGAAGTTCCGGAGCAAAGAATTTTGCAACAAAAATGTAGAAACTCCATGACAGAGTTAGAGAGCAACTACAAGACAATGATAAAAAATACAAGAGAAGAGTTGATAAAAAGAGAAGAGAAGTTTAATTCGAATTTGGAGATGAATTTTTAGTTCATTTGAGAAAAGAGAGGTTTCCAAGGGGAACATATAAAAAATTAAAGATGAAAAAGATAAGACCATGCAGGATTCTCAGAAAATTCGTAGCCAATGCTTATGGGATTGAGTTGCCAGACAATGTTGGGATATCACTGATATTCAATGTTGCAGACCTATACCCTTACAGGAAAGATGAACTAGGAGAATAATATGATCAGATAGAAATCTAGTGGGAAGATGGTGTAGAACCCCAAACCCTAGGGTCGAGGTCTGCGCAGGAACTTTCTAATTCTGCCCTTGAGTCCGATTGACTCTTCATGTTCCCCACAAGGACACACACACACATATAGTAGTGTTCCTCCACGGGTCCTTATGAGTGTGCCCATGTGATCAAACACCAGGCGTCACCCAAGTCTCCTTGACCACAACCAAGTCACACCCTTCTTAATTTAGGTTTTTGAGTTTCGCGATATCGCAACTTCCGTTGTTGAGTTTCTCGACCCTCTACTGCCGAAACCCAAAATGTCGATTCACCAAATTGTATTCAGAAAAGGATGGCTTCTCACAGAACTTTCCACCGATTCAGAACTTTGGACTTCATGACTTAGTGAATCCTGATGCAAGACTTCCTGTCCGTCGACCTCCGAACCCTAAAACAGTCAACAAGGTTTGAATCCATATGGCGACAAGTGCACCACCTATCTTCTTCGTTGTCCTCTGTCTCTGACACGGATCCTTTCCACCTGTCACTCTTCCCAGATTTCAGGACACTCACTCCCAAAGCACTGCCTCCTCCATTTCCCGACACCTGAAGTGTCGAAATCTTGAACTCTACGCTAATTCCTATCGCAATTCAAGATTTCGGGACTTTCATTCCACTGTGCTCCAGTCCTTGTCATCAGGATCTCTGAAATGATGAAATGATCTGACATCTTTTGCAAAGAATGATCAATGGTCCACATTGATTCTGGATCCTAGAGTGATGAGTTTTCCTGCCCCTAAACACCATGCAACTTCTCTGGATCTCACGGTTCTCGCGGCTTCACGAAATGTCCACAAAGAATTTCGACCACTCATTTCTCCTGGACAACTTCTGCGAAATAAACCAAGGTTCTTCCTTATGAACTTTACTTATGTTGGATGATGTCGACCCTCATCTCCCTTTGAATTAGTTTGACCTTCGTCCTCCTTTGAAGTGTTCAAAGGTATTATCCCTTTTGATCTTTCATTTACAAACTCAACCTCCAAAAGGGTTCATGCTCACACTCCTTCTAGTAGACTTTCAAATACTTCTAAGTATTTGATTCTTTCGACTCTGTACACTTCCTACAGCAATAGTCCTTCAACTCTTCCCTTGGTTGATAAGTTCTGAGCTTTCAACCAGCCTGCGCACACCTTGCATGGCTTCAGGGCTTCACTTGCACTTTTGCTGGAATGAGAACAACGGTAACCCTCCTGAACTTTTCAGAGATAAAATCTGAGCCTTCGTGAACGCACTCCTTCCATACATTTAACTGCACTCCTTGCAGGAACTCTCACTCAGGAAGAGAAACAATTGAAACTCATTCTCTTTCTCTCTCAGAATTCAAACCTTCAACATGAAATCATACATACACACAGTATTAAAACAAATGCATAATAGAGAGAATAAAACAACCATGAGCATACCATTCAGCATGTATACACAGAAAACATCATAACACCATGAGTCTAATTCAAAGCTCCATATATTAATTCAAAGCTTCTCTACATGGGTTCTTCTCTACAGCTCTCTCTCTGCAACTCTCTTCTTCTGTGCTATGCTAATGTTATGACTCTACAATGATACAATGGTGAGGGTGTCTATATCCGTTTTCCCTCCTACTCTCTAAATTATCTAATCTATCATTCAAATCTACCTACTTTCATTAACTATGCATAAAATCCTTAATGTTTTACAAATGAGAGCAATCTCTCAAGATCTGTTTACAACCTCCAAGATGTAAATGAAAGTATGCCACCTTCCTAACTATTACACTAACATACTCTCCCTTAAACTTTTGAAACATTTCAAAACGTGAAAAATGTGTGTTGTTCTTTCCAACTGTCCTTCACCTCCACACTCACTGGACTGCTTACGATGCTCCTGCATCATACTCCCTTGCTTGAAAATTTTCATGAACTCATGTTCATGATCTTTTGCATGGTCTGTCCATGCTTATGAATTTCTTCTTTATCTTCCCAGTTGGCATCTTCAACTGGATGTCCCTTCCATTTGACCAAGTATTCAAAATACTCCTTCCTCCTAGTCTTCCTGCTAACCCTCTTGTCAATTATAGTTTCCATCTGTGGCTTTTCAGCTATATGCATTTGTTTGGTCAACTAAACCTCTATCTGTTCATCCTCTATTCATGTTTCTTCATCTCTATAAGGGTACAAATTCACAACATTGAATATTGGTGAAATTTCGATCCCATCAGGTAATTCAATCTCATATGTGTTTTCCCCAAATTTCTTCATGACTCTGCATGGTCCAATCTTTTCCATCTTCAGTTTGTTATATGTCCCCCTTGGGAACCTCTCCTTCCTCATATGGGCAAGAATCAGATCACCAACTTCAAACTGAAGTTCTCACATGTTTTGATCTACTCTGTGCTTGTATTCTTGATTTGAACTCTGCAATCACTCCTTCACTCAGTTGTGAAGCTCCTTCATCGCTTCTGCAAAGTCCTCTGCACTAGCACTCCTAAATTCATCTTGTTCCACATCTCTCAATTCAGAAAATCCTCTTGGTTTCATTCCATATACAATTTGAAATGGAATCTTCCCTGTGCTTCTATTGATTGAACCATTATAAGAAATTTCTTCTTGTGGCATAATGTGATCCCATTAACTGTGGTGTTCAGTCACTAGGCTTCTCAGTAAATCTCCCAAGCTTATGTTCACAATTTCTGTTTTCCCATCCGTTTGAGGATGATATGCTGAGCTAAAAGACAAACTTGTCCCCAGCTTCTTCCATAAAGTCCTCCATAAATGTCCTACAAACTTGGTATCTCTATCTAAAACTATACTCCTTGGCAAGTCGTGAAGTATGACGACTTCTTTGAAAAACAGATTCACAATATGAGTTGTGTCGCTATTTTTTTGGCATGGTATGAAATGTGCCATCTTGGAAAATCTGTCGACTACCACAAAGATCAAATCACAACCTCTTTGTATCCTTGGCAGTCCCAATATGAAATCCATGCTCACTGCGTCCTTGGCAGTCCCAATATGAAATCCATGGTCACTACATCCCACGGCCTTTCTGGTATGGGTAATGGATGGTATAACCCTATGTTTTTCCTTTTCCCTTTTGTGTGCTGACAAATTTTGCATCTGTCCACAAATTTATTAACATATGTCCTCATTCCTGGCCAGAAATATGAGCCATTCAATTTTGAGAACATTTTTTCATGACCGAAGTGTCCGACCAATCCTCCATTGTGTTTTTCCTTCAACAGATTCTCCCTCATGGAGCATTTTTGAATACATAACTGACTACCCCTGAACAATAATCCATCCTGGATCATGTATTCAATCCATTGGCTTCTGTCCCTGAAAATTGGATTCTCGGATGCCTCATACGCTTCCTTAAAATCTGGGTCATCCTTGTACATTTCTCTAAGGTTATCAAAACCCAAAGTTTTGACTCTAAATTCCTGCATACGAAAACATTTCCTGCTCAAATCATCAACAAGTTTGTTAGCAGTTACAGAAATATTCTTAGTTACAAAAGTAAAACTTTGCATGAATTCAACCCATTTAGCCTACTTTTGGTTCAATTTCTTCTATTGAGTCACGAATTGTAAAGCATGATTATCACTATACAAAACAAACTCTTTAGGAACCAAATAATGTCTCCATTTCTTCAGCGCTTGTATGACTGCATAGAATTCCTTGTCATATGTTGAGTATTTAATCTTCGTTTCATTCAATTTCTCGCTGAAGTATGCAACTGGTCTGTCGTATTAGCTCAAGACTACTCCAATTACAAATCCACTCGCGTCACACTTGACCTGAAATGTATTGCTAAAATCCAACAACCCCAGAATTGGTTGCTCCATGATCTTCTTCTTCAACAGGTTGGAACTCTTCTTTGCTTCCTCTGTCCAGTGAAAAGATTTGTGTCTTTTCTTCACCATATCCATCATCGGTGCGCTAATTCCACTAAAATTTCAGATGAATTTCCTATAGAAACTAGCTAAACCATGGAAGCTTCGAACTTCAAACACACCTTTCGATGATGGACAATTCTTAATCACATTTACCTTATCTAGATCCATTTTTAGCTTATTTTCAGAGATAACAAAACCAAAGTAAATGAGTTATGTCCTCATAAATGATGTTTTATTCATATTTATCAGCAATTTCTCTTGCTGTAACCTCCTCATCACAGCAGCTAAATGCTTCAAGTGTTCTACTTCTGTCTTGATGAAAATCAATATATCATCAAGATATACAATGATGAATTTCCTAATGAAATCCTTCGGGACTTCATTCATCAATCTCATGAAAGTACTAGGCGCATTTTTTAGGCCAAGTGGCATGACAAGCCATTCGTATAGCCCCTCATTTGTCTTGAATGTTGTCCTCCATTCATCACCTTCTCTCATGAAAATTTGATGATATCCGCTTTTCAAATCAATCTTTGAAAAAAATCTTGCTCCACTCAAGCAATCCATCAAAGCATCCATCCTTGGTAATGGAAATCTGTATCTGATGGTAATCTTATTAATCTCTCTTGAGTCTATACACATCCTCCAGCCTCCATCTTTCTTTGGGCAGAGCACTATTGGAACAATGCATGGACTCAAGCTTTCTCTAATCAATCCTTTGTCCATTAAGTCCTGGACTTGTCTCTTGACTTCTTCATTCTCCTGCGGCATCAGCCTATATGTTTCTTTTTTCGGTAAACTAGCTCCAGGTATAAGATCAATGTGATGGCTTATACTCCTGATTGGTGGAAACGAACAAGGTAGTTTGTCCACTGCTATATCAACAAACTCTTCCAACAACTCTTTGATTTCTTCTGGTAAATCATCCACTATTGTGCTGGTCAAAACAATTCTAGGCTTCTTGACCACAACAAATTATGTGTCTTCCTTCTTCTTAACTTCCTTAAGAAGTTCCTTCCCACTCATGAGAAGTACATTGTTGCTCACCTCTGGTTTCACTTCTTTATCCTTAATCAACAGCAACATGTGAGTTCTCCCATTCTTCTCCAGGGTGTATGTGTTCTTTCTCCCATCATGAATCATATTTCTGTCATATTGTCACGGTCTACCCAACAATCGATGACAAACATCCATGGGAATGACATCACATAATATTTCATCCTTATATCCTCCTATTTTAAATTTAGCTAAACATTGTTTAGTGACATTTACTTGATGTCCCTTTTGTAACCACGAAACTCTATATGGGCTTGGATGTACAATAGTCTCCAACTCTATCTTTTCTACCATATCTGTAGAAACGAGATTGTCTGTGCTACCACTGTCCATAATGACTTTGCATACTCTGTCTTTAGTTTTGCAAGCAGTCCAAAACAGACTATTCCTTTCGGCTAGGTTCTCTGCCTCTTTCTCTGGCATTAAGAGAACTTTCCTCATCATCAATGATCTTCCACCCTTAGCATCTTCTACCTCAACATTTTGTCTTTGTGCTTCGGAAATGTGAGTCTCACCATCTTCTTTCTTCCTATATGGACACTCATAAGATTTATGTCTATTTTTCCCGCAGACAAAACATTTCACTTCACCTCCTCGTCCTCTTCCTCTTCCTCTAGCTCGAGGAAAAGTATTTCTATCAGCATACTTCCCTCTCTATGAGTTTCCTCCTCTCTCATGCTGAGTTGAGGTTTCTTCCCCTCCACATGAGGTTTTTGGGTTCTGTCTTGTGCAATTGTCTTGCCTCTGACTTGACTTCTACCTCAGCCTCTTTGACCTTGCTTTCAGCTTAGCTTCTCTTCATCTTTCAGAGCCATCTGATAAGAATCTTCTACAGTCTGAATGATCATCATGCTCATCTCATCTTGAATGTTATATCGCAGACCATTCATGTATCTAGAAACCTTTTCATCATCGCTTTCCCGGTCACCTTCTCTGATGTTTATCTTGTAGAACTCTTCAGTGTATTCTTTCACTGACATCATCTTCTGTCTCAAATTTTTCATCCTCCGAAACATAGTGATTTGATAGTCCTTGGGTATGAATTTGGCTTTCATCTTCACAACCATTCTATCCCAACTTTTGATTTTCTGCTTGCCTTTGCAACATCTGTCAGCCTCCAGTTCATCCCACCATAGTGCTGCATGCCCTTTAAGTCTTGTGATGGCATGTTTGACCTTCCTGTCTTCCTTGACGTCCTCATAGTCAAAGTATTTATTGTTATGAACATAAATACAT
>CBVK0100005180.1:0-15583 GCA_900067695.1 Picea abies | reverse complement strand
TGAAAGCAAGGACCTCTGAATCAGGAAGATAATCAGGCTCCACAACCAACAGAACCACTGGGGGAAGACAAGTGCAAACCCATGTGGCATGGTCCCTATATCATGTGACATGTCTTAGAAAAGGGAGCCTATGAATTAGAATATTATGAAGGGAATATGTTGAATGAGCCCAGGAATGGGCTCTACTTGAAAATACATTACACTTAAGCCCCAAGCTTGGGCATAACCCTTTGTATACTAATGTATTTTAGTGTATATACCTTTTTCCCTCTTTCTTATCTTCATCTTGCTTATCAAGTTTTCCCTTGGTTGGCAGATGTCAACGGAGTTGTCAGTCTACTTAGGATTCGCAGAAAGGGCCATTCATCATACACAGAAATTGTATTCCTCCGCTTGGGTTGTTTACTCACCCGACGGTCTACTAGTGTCTTCAACTGGCATTTGCCTAGGGCCATCAATGAATAATGTGGCCAAATATAGCACTGTTATAGAAATTTTACGAGATTCCATTTCACATGGTATTCACTCTTTAGAAGTTTCCCTGAACTCCCAATTAGTAGTGTGTCAGTTGAACAATAGTTACCGTGTGTGAGACCCTACTCTACTCCAACTGTTCTTACAGGTACAACTTTTGGAATGAAATTTTTATTTTATTACTTATCATCACATACCTAGAATTTCTAATTATGTATCTGATGCATATGCTAATTTTGTTTTAGATTGGCATTTATCACATAACTAAAGAAAATAAAACACTTTAATCAATGTACACATTGTAATATAAGTAAATTTGAAGATCAACATTTATATATATATTTCATCTCTCCAAAAAATATGATGTTATAGTACAAAATTGGGGCTCACACCCTCAAAATACATATACGGTCAATCATACAATAATCACGACATTTACACATGTGGTGTCGAATGGGTGTCATGATAACATACTATTGCATTTGCGAGACACCGAAAGAGTCATACCCAAGCACAAGGAACACCTACCACCTTCCACTGCATCACCTTCAACATATCCTCTACCTGAACCATGGGAATCATTTACGTCAAACGAGATAGGTTGCCTTGCACATTTTGAAGCACTCTATCAGCATCCCCGCCCAGTGGCTTATCCCCCTGGTGCCTCTGTTGGTGTCATGGAATCTCATTCGGCCATCATGGACCCACATATGCATCACATACATGTTTAGTTAGTACTTGACATCATACAAAAATATTTTTGTTTTCTTATACAAAAATACAAAAAAAATGAAATATTCAAAAACTTTTGCATACCTGTGTCTCTGTATGTGGAACTTGGTGGTAACGACATGTCTGACTCTCCTTTGAAGTCAGTCCCTACATAATGGTAGTCCTCCAGAGCCATCACTTTCTGACTCCACCAGAATAAAAACTCGTCATTGTAGGGTGTTGGAACCCTACCACCTCCCTGTCACCTCATCACCTTGGTCCACCGTGCCATGGTTGGATCACGGTGTCCATGCAGAACAATCCCAACTCTAGGGGCCAAGCCTGGAACCTTCTTGAAGAAGAAACTATATAGGATAGACATGAACCCAAATTTCCTCTTTCTACCTAGTTTGTAGTCTATCAGTTGGCTCTTCATATTGGTCAGCAGTGAGGTGCACCAGTTGTAAACCGTGGGTTGCAAGAACTCCATTGAATAGAATAAAAGTGGCCTCGATTCCTATTGCAAAGAGGCTGACCCTATGATCTGTGTCAACACTAGGACAAAAATCTTGAGACTTATATTGTTGATCACTCTGATCGAGAGTTGGCTCCCTACCTTCTTGGTCCCTGCAATGCAATGGTTGGCTATGTAGTCCTCTATGTTCATGTCACTCCCAACTCCCTGAGATTTGAGGTTCACCACCTGACATGAAAATTCGGTCAAGAAGTATATGTCCTCAACTTCAATCCTAAATGGTTTTCCATCAAGTTTGAAGGTTTACGTATCTGAATCCTAGTATTTCACTAGCATCTAGAGCAATCTCACTTGAGCCCTCATACCTTTGAGAGACCTAAAATTATATAGCCTGTTAGCACTCTATAAATTTGTTCGGCTGATAAAAAAAATGACAGAGGTAACCTACAAACCACTTTAGAGATGGGTACTAGACTTCTTAGCTCAGAGAGGGATCTCTCCTATCACTTGGTCTTTATTAGATGAGTTTTCTTTAACAAATCATTGGCTAGGTTTTGTTTCTTTGAGAGGTTTTTTATGATTATGCTGGAAAGGAAGGGGAGGGACACTTAGGGATATGGAGTCAAACTTATGAAAGAGAATGGAGGCATTGACTGGTTGGTAGAACTCTCCATAGGATTAAGGCTAAATGAGGCGATAAATATGAGTTATAAATTGTGATTTTCAAAGTGTAAGAAGAAAGGAAAAACATATAACTGTATTAGAGATTTAAATAAATGAATTCTGACTTCGTTAGGAAGATATTCATACAATTTAAATTGCTTAAGCTGAGAGCATCACAAGATGAATTATGGTTCTTTAAATATCCAATTTAAATAGAAGACAGTGTAAATGAAATCAAGAACACAGGAAATACATACAAAGAAAGAAGACAAAACTCAGACCACCACCATTAGAATATTTTCATGGAAAACTCAAGACATTTGCTTGTGTATTCTATTCAGCTTCAGAAAATTACATTCAAGTTCCAAATAGATAATATCGTGCCCTTGTACTTCTGCCAAACCCTAATACATTTGGAACTCCTTATATTTATACAAGTTGAGTTCCTTCAGTTTGAAACTGACTACAATGATTATTAAGAAACATTTATGTTTTTCAAAACTAATTGCAATGATTAAAATGAAACATTTTGGGTTTGAAAATAGTTACTATGATCATCAAGAAAACGTTTCCTGATCCATATTCTGGCTCCTCTGGCATTTCAATCCCCTTTCTTTTCCATCAGAATCTGTCTCAACCCTTCGTGTGATTCATTGTCTTTCATTGACATCTAGACATCATTTACTGGGCCCTAGAATGCTTCAAGGAATGGTATCCATATTCCTACTTTATTGGACAGGTTGCTTCTGGAAATGAGTGGAAATGGAGTGCAGATGGTGTATTGTTGAGCTGCAAGTGAAAGACAGTGGTCGCGCCAAAGTTATAATGGTCGAGTGTTCAAATAATAATCAAATAAAAATAAATGACTAAAATTCCTTTTATACTTTTCCATTTTTCGAGGGCGTGAGAAAGTGGTTTGAGGAAACCCTCTTTTCTCCCTTAAATGCACCTGGTGGCACCACATAACCCCAAATGAAAACCATGGTTTAAATTTCAGGCCCTCTCTCCAAAATTAACCCCCACGCAACTTCTCCCCCTGAAATCATCCTCAACCGTCGATCTTGAGATTTCACGATATGCGACACGTCGGGCCCCATCAACTTAGCGCTCCTTCCAGATTTAGCCTCTCCCTGCCATATTTAGCCCCTTTCCTAGTTTATGAGGGTTCCAAACCAATTTATCATTCTGTTAGATTTTGAAATCTTGATTTCACATAAAAAAATTAATGGTGACTAACATGGGCTCCAACTGGGGATGCTATCCTCCTAATGAGGTAGCAAAGAAATCATAGACCTGGTGCCTAATCCATTGGGTTTATACCATTCTGTGTAACCAACTCGTTTAGCAACTGAAGTCAAACTACAGCCCAAACTGTATACATGAAATATGAAGATATTGTTGCAAAAAATGATTGTTAAAACCAAACTAAAAATTGTTGGAGAATTCTCAAAATGAACTTATTTGCATACCTACCTACTCTAAACTAATCCATAAACTGATAAATTAAGTGAAATCATAGACCCAGTACAGCCATGCAAGCACTTTATCCATTGGTTGAAATCTTTGCATATTCTTCCTCAAAGGTAAGATAAAAGACCTGCTAACTAGCAACCCATTTAATATCTTGCAAAGAAACTCAACATTGGAAAAATCTGAAAAATCTGAAAATTTGGGCCCACTTACAGATTCCAAGAGCACTGCAAAAGGCTCTTCAAGACAATGCAAACTAATGTCCAAACATTTCTCAAAATTGTCACTCTGGTGTGTGACACTTCTGTTGAAACAATTCTTAAAATTTTTATCCCTAAGACCCAAACTTTCCTTTTTCGGGTTTCGGCTTTTCATAAATCATAAGCTTCATTATCATTCCCAAGCACTCGATACCGATTTCCCAAAAAAAATTATTCTTTAAATAATAAAAGGTAAAAAACCTAAAATGTTATAAGAATCTCGATGCATTTTCTATAAAGTTATTTTAATCATGATAAGCTTTAAACCTAATGGAGTTAAGATTAACTTAAAAAAAATGTTTTCGGGATTTGGGGTTTGCTAAGAACATATGTTTCAATACATATTGAATCATGAAATCCCGATCCCTGGTTTCCCGAAAGAATGAGAGTTAGTTCAAATCCCGATTAATTAATTCACTAACACAAAAAGTTAAGGATTAATATAATCATATCACAATTTCAAGATTTGAGGTTCAGTGAGAACATATCTCTTGTCAACATGATCCCCGAAATCTCGAAATGCGAAATCCTGACCCATAATTTGTGTTAAACTGAATTAATCATGTTTTTTCCTTAACACTGATTAATTAAGTCCTAAGTTAATCATATCGCGATTTCAGAAATCAGGATTCATCGATGACATACTTCCTGTCAACATGATCCCCAAAATCCCGAAATGCTTAATACTGATCAATTATTTTGCTAAAATGAATTTAAGTCTTAATTAATCTTGTCCTGATTTCGCGATTTCAAAAGTTGGGATTCCATGATAACATACCTCTTGTCAACTCAATCCCCGAAATCCTGAAATGCGAAATCTTGACTCTTAATCTTTGATTAGTCAAAATTAACTCTGTTTTGAAAACATGAATAAAAATAATCAATCTTGTTAGGTTTTGTTCACGTTTCGGTTTCCGATTGAATGAAATGTTTCAATTTTTAAATTCAAAAGTGCCAAAATGCGGCCACTTAAATAAAGAATAACTGGTGATATGTGACACTAATGTGTATCTCAGTAAATATCTACTACATTAAATGTCTTGAATTCTTGTCATCTGCGCTAGTCCCTTCATCGTTAAATGAATTAAAAGAGAGTTTGAAGGTCTGTGTTTCACAACATTTTATGTTTCAAACTATCAAGTGCAAGACGCATTCAGCCAAACTCATACACTCCTTTTCTGTGACAGGTTCTCCATCTAACTTAAAGTCATGGCACCAAAAAAAGCATCAAAGAAGAGTGAATATACACAGGAAGGAGATATCATATCTGACACTACGCCACACGCTATCGATTTTATTAAATCTTGGACACAAATCTCTGAACTCCTAGAATTTGAATTCAAGAATTCTCATACTAATTCTGATAATCACTTTTGGGATATAGCAGAATCAGAACTTCATAAGATCGTGGCATGCCCTCGGCTTTTGGCATATAACGATATGATTAGTTGGGCACTGGAAAAGGTTGATATTCCGACAAGGAGCATCTTAAATAATCAAGGGGTCATTGTCAGCTCGTTCAGGATAGAACATATACAAGTAATGTATAAGCTCTCATCGAATCCTAAGTACACTTTTAATGCTGAGTTTTTAGTTGAATTTCAAAGGAAAGAGTGTATTGAGGCAGATCGAACTTATCTTGTTTTAATTAGAGATTGGTCAAGATGTCCATCAAAGTTTAGGGTCGATACCCATGGGGTTTATGCCACGACATCTTTGAATGAATACATGGTCTATGTAGCTATTATTCTGTGTAGACTGTTCGAGAGAAAGGATCCCTACCATTTTCACGCAGATTGGGTGCCCTTTCTAGAAGAAGCTTAAGAAGGATTCACTTTCAACTAGAGTAAAAATCTATCTGATAACCTATCTCAAGAAGTTTCAAACTACAGAGTTGCAAAATCTAAAGGTCAACCAGTGGCCTTTTTTATGTCAGCGTACATTATGGATGCAATTTTTTTTGTGACTCCATTTCCCCTGATGAATTGGAGTTGGAACACAGCTTTCCCCGAGCCCATTCATGAATATCATTCTACAGTTTGGGAAGAAAATGCTAAGGATGTATTTTACAAAATTTGTCATTTTGTAATAATTCCAATGCATAACATGTTTTATGGTTGTGAACCCCCTCGCATTTCTAAGGCAATCTCAGGAAATCTCAAAGCAATAGCCGACTGGTTTATTGATGAGAACTTTTCTTATGTTAGGGTTTATGGGTGTTCAATTCCCCCTCACGCACTTCCGAAATTCCTCCCAAAAAAATTGGTATTAAGGGAGGTAGCACATCAAATAGTGAAAGGTGGTATTGGAATAGAGCTGAAAGTAGTTCAAAAGAAATCCTGGCCAAGCTTCCTTGTGTATGTCGGGAAATTTTCATTACTAAACCTTGACCATTCTAAAGTAGAAGCTGAAGTATTAGAAGAAATAAAACTGGTAGATATTGAGCACATAAAGCATGACCCTTATCAATTAGTAAGCAAACATTTGATACACTGTAATTTGAAATCTTATGAGCACGAAACATCTGTTTATGATGATATTTTCAAGGAGGTTAAAACTTATGAAGAAGTATTAAACAGGGTACAGGCCATGTCACCTGACTTACAGGTTGGTCTCAGGTCATTCCAGAGTCATAGGCAAAGTTGTTTACCAAAGAGTTTGCAGGGTGAATCCACGATCCCTCCTCCAGAGCAAGAAGGGCCTCCCCCAGGCTTTGAAGAAAATGTACAGGATAAATAAAATACAAAATGAAAAATGAAGGATGGTGAAATGCCTTCGCAAGAAATAAAAGTCCCCCAGACTGAAAAATCAGAGACAGGGAAAGGAAAGGAGTTAGAAACACCTTCAGAAATCCCTGAGAGTTTTTCAAAAAAGGTAGGAGGAACGGCATCGACAGAGATTGGAAGTCCCATTACTTCCTTGACTCCATTGCAGTCTACTTATGGAAACCCCCATGAGGGAGATCTATATGTAAGTGATCTTGAGACTATTTCTAGAGATGAGATTCCTCCTTCCAATTATTTTTACAGTAAGAAGAGAAAGGCTATCCTAAAACAGGAAATGCATCCCAGAGGAGATATGATTATTAAAAAGCACAAAGTCATTATAGATGGACAAAAACTTAAAGAAGGAGAATTCGCTACAGAGATAGCAGGCACAATGGGAGATTTAGCATCGGCGAATTTATACTCTGTGGGAAATTTGATAACTATGTTGGAATAGAAAGACCAAATGCTAGCTCAGTTGCAGGGTCAATTAAAAGAGACTGAAAGAAATATCAGTTGGGGAATAAAAAACGGTCTAGAACAAGCTAGATTGAATGATATTCAAGAGATTCAGAAAATGAAAGGAAGCTTAGAGGAAGCAAATCAAAAAATACAGGTTACTTAGGCACAGGTCCTAAAGCAAGAAGAAACAAATAAACGATTACAGGATAAGATTAATTCCATTTCAAATCAGATAGTTGAGCTTGAAATCTTCTAGGCCCAGGTATTGGGAATACATTTGAAGATAGAAGAGGAACAACAAGGAGTATTTTTTAATATGGAAATTATCCATAATTACTTTCAGGAAACTAATAAATCCTTGAAAGATATTCACCAGAAAGAAAGAGAAGTAAAAGCGACCAGAACTACTTTCCAAAAAGAAGTGGCCTTTTCAACAAAGGAGGAGGTCAGAAAGATTAAAAAACTATTTGTTTCAGAGCAGGTTAAAGGAGATGTAATACTCAATGTGTGGGAGGTAGACCTTGCAGAAAACAAAAGAGTAACCAGAGAGGTCAATGATGATTGTCAAGGAATTTTTGATCTTTTAGAAACAACTTCTTTGAACATTGGAAAAAATGATTGTCCTGGGTTGTTAGGGGAAATTAATATTGTCAAGCATCAGTTAATATTTAAAGAAGAGATAGAGGAAATGCAGGTGGAGATCCCAAAAATAAAGGTAATCAATGTCACCAAAATCGACAAATGGATAGTGATGCCAAGCTTAAAGTTGCAAAGTATTAAGTTCACAAGGAAAATAATTGAAGATCATCTGCCAGAACTGTAGAGAAAGTTTTTCTTATTTGAAGCAAAGGATATTCCAGAAGCTCCCATAGTTTTAGTACAGTTCCCGGGAAAATGTGTTCGTTGTCTTAAAGTAGAAGGAGTAGGTTCATCAACACAGACATGAAATACTCTTTTGAAGATTTTCATCATTAGAATAATAAAGAAGTTAGAAAAGAAATATAAATCATTTGGCATTGTTCATCCATGTAACCGTAGTCTTAGGGAGTTGGTTAATCACCAACGGGAAAAATATTTGATGATCATGTATAAATATGTTTTCACAAGACTGAGAATGGGCTTTTTGTTTTTTGAGAGAGACGATTGTATTAATAAAAATGTTTTCCATCCATTGTGATATAAATAATGCAGATGAGATTTTGAATTTTGTCAACTTGAAGCTATGTGTTCTTTAACCTTGTTTACAATTTTTATGTTTTTATTTCAATATCCTTCTAATGAATGATCAACTATAAGTTTATTTCATACATCTTTTGTAGTTTGAATTGATTTGGTCATTGAATTATTTACAGTTTTTCCTCTGTGATTGCTATCAACAATTTCAAGACCTATAGGTCTTTTGAATGATTATATTTTATATTTCATTAGAAATCTCGTTTTCCTCTTTGTCTCCTGTTACAATATGAGATTCTTTCTTAATTAAAGTCTCATATTTTCACAGCAGTTCTACTTTGTTATTTTACTATTCTTAAAATTGTTTCAAGTACAGGAAACAACCTCAACTGTTATTATGTTATTATTTTGAATTTCAAAACTGTTTTTCCTATTTTCATCCCTTAAAAACTAAAGAAACAATTTATCAAATCTTTTTCAAAATTAAATAAAATTTTAGTCTCCATGACTGTCCCAAATAACAGACAACCCAACATAGAACCTAGCCTCCAAGATCAAACTAGCATTGCTTTAAACCTGTTTAATACTATTCTAGAAACAACAACTAACCAGGTTGAATTAGAACGTTCATGGGCAACTACTGAGAGATATATTAGCATCCAAGAACAAAGGGAAGCTAGACAGAGGCAGTTGAGAAATCAATTCTCATTTACGCTTCATTTTGATTCTTACCCTTTAATTACCCTTATCTTTACAGATGCCTTGACGGTATACTTTAGAGCCTTAAAGTATAAACTCAATAACAACATCTTTTTGGTGTCATTGTCGGGGAACGAAGAAATGAAACTTTTCCTTGGGAAGAACAACATTGAAACTTTCTTTCTTTGATAGTGAACAAAGACATAAAACCTTCTAAGGCTACCTTTATTTTTCACTTGGCGACTCCATGATAAGTAAACTGGCTATTAGCTGAAAAAACACCAGAAAGAACCCAGACAACAAGCAGACCTCGCTAGTCTCTGATCTGGAAAATATTTTAAAATCCCAAAGATCCCTTAGACAAATCATATCACCTATACATACTATTTGTCAGCCTGATTTTGCGCAGTTGAATGTTTCAGAAACACTTGAGAGATCTGTCTCGCTTCCCCTCTCATATGATATGTTCTCTTTTCCTAAGGTATTTTCCCTAGATTTCCATGAATCTTCTCCTCACACATTTCGAGCTTTATCCTTGAATCTACCAATGGCTGCACATGGAGGTGTTGGAGATGGGGGTAGTTCCCCAGGAGGACCAATAGGTGGCCAAGTACCGCTTCCTAGAACCTTCGCTAAAGTAGCTGCTAGATATTCCCCCCTTGTCCTCCCAGTTCCCCTACATGATCTTCCCGAAAATTATATGAAAAGCCTTCCCAAATTTACAGGGGAAGGAGATTTGACTGCTCAAGAACATATAAACTTCTTCAACCAATTTGCTGACATCCTCGGAATAGAATACAGAGATGTCTATTCTAGACTCCTCATTCAGACTTTTGAAGGACAAGTGAAGACTTGGTTCCGAGCCTTAGCAGGTGGATCTCTAAGATCCTATGAAGAACTTGAAAGCACTTTTATTAGAAAATGGGGAGAGAGGAGGGACCACCTCTACTACCTAACTAAATTCGAAGCCCTTAGAAAGAGAAACTCAGAATTTGTTCTAGAGTTCATGCAAAGGTTTAACAAGTTGTATAATAAAATCCCGGTTGAGGTCAAACCTTATCAACCCGCATCAAAGGTGACTTTTGTTGGTGCCTTTGTTCCTGAATTTTCCCTATTATTGAGAAAAAGGAGATCAACAGATCTCATGAAAATTCAAGATGGTGCTCTCGAGATTGAATCGAACATGATGGCAT
This sequence comes from Picea abies, assembly GCA_900067695.1. Classification (NCBI taxonomy): domain Eukaryota; kingdom Viridiplantae; phylum Streptophyta; class Pinopsida; order Pinales; family Pinaceae; genus Picea; species Picea abies. The sequence continues at coordinate 5,238 of CBVK0100005180.1, read as the reverse complement.
CAGGGAAATTAAAAGCTAAAATAGAAACCATAAATAAAGAAAATAGAAACCAGAAATAAAAAAAATAGAAAATTCAAAGAACAAGGTGGATCCTCAGGATCGGGTAAATCCTTGAGAGATAAAATAGATGAGATGGCTAGGGTAATTAGAGAAATTTCAAATAAGATCTCAAAAATGGAACTAGATAAATCAAAAAGGGATAATTTTCCTAGGAAGGATTTTAGAAGGAATCTTGATCCTTAGGCCCCACAGAAAATAATTAAAAATGAAGATCAAAAGATCCCAACCCCTTTCAAAAATGAAAACTTCATTGGAGAGGAAGATCTAGAAAATTTTGAAGAGTTTGATGAGGATACTAATAATCTTGGCGAAGATAATAAATCACCTTATTTATCAAGACAAGATTACAAAAAATATTTAAATAATGAAATTAGATCGGAAGACGATGTTAGCAACGATACTTCTAAAGATTCGTCTTATCAGGGTATCGCAGATGATATTATTGCCGAACTTCACAAGAAATATAATTTGAGACCTAGGAACAAGAGTGTTCCAACCTCCCAAACAAAAAAGATTTTTCCTAGAGGCGAAATTGATGAAGCAACTCCAAAGGTTACTAAGAAAAAAACTGCAAAAACCCAAACTGCTAACACACAACCTATCAAGTCAAAGTTAGTAGGAACACCCACTAAGAAAACATAGGATCCTGTGACTAAAACCAAGTCCACACCACAAAGAAAAGATGAAAAGAAAGGAATGGAGACCCCAAACATAGAAAGTGACAAGGCCCTAGGAAATTTTAATATGGAAAATGAAATAAATAAAATCAAAATCCCTATCCCACTTGTTGAACTAGCTAAAAATCCCATATACAAAAAACAAATTGCCAAAATGATTAACTTTTCAGAAGACGAAAGCCAGGCCGATGTCATCAACTTAGAAGATGACAAGATGAACATAGTTTTTGGTCCGCATTTCGAAGGTGTGAGAGACACTGTAGCCCCCTTTTATATCACGTTGACCTTGTTCGACCACCTACTTCATAATTTCATGCTAGATTCTGGAGCATCTCATAATGTGATGCCAAAATCCATTATGGAGAAACTAGGTCTCAAAATTACCAGGCCATATGGACACTTATATTCATTTGATTCAAGAAAGGTCAAATGCATAGGCATGATTAAAGACCTGGTGGTAGGTCTGGCACAAATACCCGCAAAAAGAATTCTTATGGACGTTTTGGTCGCCGATATCCCTCCTAAATATGGTATGTTGTTATCTAAGTCATGGGGTGCCAAGCTTGGAGGATCTCTCCAGCTAGACATGACATATGCTATGATTCTAGTTTTTGGAGGACAATACATGCATCTTTACAGAGAAACTAGGTTAGCATTCACAATAGGTGATCCACATAACCCAAATAAGCATCCTGTATATATTGTCGATCAGGATTTAGGAAATTGTATATGATCTATTGATGATGATTTTGAAGTAGATATAGACGAAAGTTGTACAGAAGAAAAAACTGAAAAAGAAAATTTTTTTAAAAATGTATATAGCACATGTGTATGGAAGATGTATTTTGATGGTGCTTCATCTTTCCTTGGAGCTAGAGCTTGGGCACTCCTTTTGGCTCTTGATGATCAATTTGTAATCCCCTTTTCATATAGGCTTTAGTGAAATGTGGACTACACAAATAATGTATGCAAGTATGAAGCCTTAGTGTTAGGGCTAGAATCCGCCAGGAGAATGAAAATAAAAAACCTTGAAGTCTTTGGTGACACCGAGCTAATCATTAAACAAGTAAATCGACAGTACCAGGCCAAACATCCTAGGTTGAGGTCCTACAGGAATTGCGTTTGGGATTTGATTGAAAATTTCTTCTCCTCTATCAAAGTTCATTTCATTCCTCGAAATGAAAACCAACAGGCTAATGCGTTAGCGAAGGCAGCCTCTACTTTCACACCTCCTACCACGTTTAAACTAAAATACCACATACTAATGAGACATCGAACTTCTATACCGAATAACATACAACATTGACAAGTATTTGAGGATGATGAACAACTTCACAAATTTTTGGAATCTATAGACAAGTTTGCCGAAACGCATGCTGACCAAGAAAACCAAAACGATCCTATTTGGACCATGCAAGAAGGGGAGGAGCCTCAAGAGATCCATGATAAAATTGTGAACCATTGAATGCTCATTCTAAAAAATAACCAGATCCCCAAGGGCCTGATTCCATTGGAAAGATTATTCAATCAAGATGATATCCCTTCAAAATCCACTCTACAGCCCCAACCTGAAGAGGTTGAGGACTGTGACATAGGTACTAAAGAAAACCCTAGGATGGTGAAACTATCCGGATATCTGTCTACAAAAACCAAAAATAAATACGTGGAGTTGCTTAGAAAGTACAAAGACATTTTCACTTGGTCATATGAAGAGTTGAGAACCTATGACACCTCTGTGATTGAACATAAGATACCCTTGAAGCCTGGTGTCAAACCCTTTAGACAAAAACTCAGACATATTAATCTTATTTTATTGCTTGTGATCGAAAAGGAAGTTAAAAATCTCTTATATGCAAAGATAATCGTACCATTGAGATACTCTGATTGGGTAGAAAACCTGGTCCCGGTTAGAAAGAAAAATGGGGAAATTAGACTATGTGTCGATTTCAGAAATCTTAATAAGTCATCCCTCAAAGATAATTACCCCCTACCCAAAATGGATCATGTTTTAGAAAAATTAGTTGGGGCAAATAAGATGCCGATGATCGACGGGTTTTTAGGGTACAATCAAATTGTCGTCAGTGAACACGATAAAGAAAAGACAACCTTTACCACTCCTTGGGGTACATTTATGTATGATAATATGTCGTTTGGTTTGATGAATGCAGGTTCTACCTTCCAGCGAGCTATGGATATCACTTTCATTGGCGAACAAGATAAATTTGTGGTTATCTATCTTGATGATCTAACCATTTTTTCTAAATCTGATGAAGATCATCTGATTCATCTCAAGAAGACGTTTGAAAAATGCCACAAATTTGGTTTGTCTTTAAATCCCAAAAAATTATGACTTCGCTATGCAAGAAGGTAAACTTTTGGGCCATATTGTGTCTCAATATGGTATTGGAATTGACCCTAAAAGAGTTGAAGCTATAGACACAATAAGTATTCCTAGGAATGTAAAAGAGATTCAGTCATTCTTAGGAAAAATAAATCTTTTGAGAAGATTTATTCCTAACTTTGTTGAAATCATAAAATTGATCACAGATATGCTGAAGAAAAACAATGAAGTGAAATGGACAGCAGAAGCTAAAGCATCATTTTCACGCATCAAGAAAGTTATAAGAGAGGCACTTATACTAGCAAGTCCTGATTATCTAAAGGATTTTCTTATTTTCTCGTTCGCCTCCGAACACACACTTGCCGTGGTACTCCTCCAAAAGAATGAAGAAGGTTTCAAACAACCGATAGCCTTTTTTAGCAAGATTCTTAGAGACACCGAACTTAGATATAATATAATGGAAAAACAAGCATATGCTATGGTGAAGGTGTTAAAGGCTTTCAGGACCTATGTGTTGCATTCTAAGGTGATTGCATATGTACCTACTAGCTCTGTAAAAGATATTTTGGTTCAATTCGATAGTGATGGAAAAAGAGGATGGTGGCTTGCCAAAATTCAAGAATTCGACTTGGAGATAAAGCCAACAAAACTAGTAAAGGGACAAGGTTTAGCTAAACTCTTAGCTGAATCAAATTTCAGAGCTCTCGGAATAAATGGCTTATTGGAAGAAGAAGAGTGTGTGGACATGAATGAACTTGATGAACCAATAGTTGAAATTAGAATCAAAGAGAAATTTGCTTCATCAAATTGGTACAAAGACATAGTGTCCTACTTGTTGACCTTGAAGTGCCCAAATGACTTAACCCCATCCAAAGCTAGAATGTTGAAGTTGCATGTGGTCAAGTATTGTATATATGAAGGACAATTGTGTTGGAAGGACCCACTTGGCTTCCTATTGGTTTGTTTGGTCGAATCAGAAACATAAAAGGTCATAAGCCAATTTCATGAAGGAGTGTGTGGAGGACACCATGCCTGGAGGGAAACAGCTTATAAGATCCTAAGGGTAGGGTATTATTGGCCCAAACGTTTCTCAGTTTTCAATGCCAAGGTCCAAGCTTGCAACCCTTGCCAATTGTTCTCAACAAAACATAAACTCCCAACAATTCCATTGGTTCTGGTCAAAATAGAAGCTCCTTTCCAGCAATGGGGATTAGATTTCATAGGTGAAATTAATCCTCATTCTAGCGCTCAACACAAATGGATCCTGACCGCTATATATTACTTCACCAAATGGGTGGAATCTATTCCAACTAGAAGGGCTACTAATTCGGTGGTAATAGATTTCTTAGAAGAAAATATTTTGTCAAGATTTGGCTGCCCCCGAAAGATAGTCATATATAACACACAGGCTTTTAAATATATGGCTATGGTCAGTTTCTGCCAAAAATATAATATTGTTCTTGGTCATTCCACGACATACTACCCTCAAGGAAATGGTCTGGCCGAGTCTTCAAATAAAATTCTAATCAATATAATTAAGAAAGTGTTGAACAAAAACAAGAAATCTTGGCATGTACATTTGAAATACGCCCTGTGGGAAAATCGTATAGGCATGAAAAAGTCTATTGACACTTCTCCTTTCCAGATGGTGTATGGGACTGATGTGGTGTTACCTATAAATCTAGCACTTCCCATAATGAAACTTTGGCAAGACGAGAAGAAAGAATCAAATCATGTCACAAGAAGAATAAACCAGCTGATTGAAGTCCAATAGCACAGGGCCGAAGTGGATGAAAGGCTGCAGAAATACCAGGATGACATGAAAGCGCTATTCAATCGTAAGGCCAAAGACAAGGATTCTCTCCCCAGAGATTTGGTTTTAGAATGGGATGCTAGGAAGGAAGACTCGGGAAAACATGGTAAATTCGATCACATTTGGTATAGACTATTCAAGGTTGCATCTCTTGAAGGAAAGAATTTGTTTCTGCTAGAAAATTTGGACGGTAAAATCCTGAACGCCCCTGTCAATGGGCATTATTTAAAACACTATATGGAATAGTTGATTTCCAGAATTCCCACTGTATATACCATTTTGTTTATTCTTTTTATTTCACAGTTTTCTTTGGTAAGTCTACTTTCATTCTGTGTGTGTATATATAT
>CBVK0100005179.1:0-15583 GCA_900067695.1 Picea abies | reverse complement strand
CTAACCCTCCGTTGTTCCTCAGTAGCTCAGTGGTAGAGTGGTCGGATGTTAACTGACTGGTCATAGCTTCGAATCCTACTTGGGGAGATCCATTTGATTCAAAATAGGGCTTGCCTTTACCATTAGGAGTAGGTCAAATGTTACTTGTCCTTGTGCATAATATATGCATGCAAAATTGCCACAGGATCAAGATAATATACACCACACATACTAGATATAACACCTAAGATGATCAAAATATACATCACAAAAGAAAAGACTGAACACTGCAAGTGCTAAAGAGAGAATGAGTCACCAAACTAGTAACTCTGACCATAAGCTCAAAAAAGGAGTCACCTGAAAAATTAGAAAAATTCCATATAAAATGGAGGACCAACCATTCTTCCATTCCAACTATAATAGGTTAATCTTTATGTGGGTTCCATTAGTGCTTGTTTTGATAATTCATTAGCCACCTTGTTGAACTCCCTGTAGATGTGGATATAGTGTATAGCCTGGAAAGATGTAGTCAGATCCAAAATCTTACTCTTCCATCCTTCAATGAAAACAGACTGAAGATTTCCCTTATGCTTTAGCCAATCGATAATCACCTTTGAATCTCCCATCAATTACAGATTTGTTAAATTGAGATATTTTTCTAGAGTAAGTGTTGTCCACGCGTTGTTTTTGTATTAGTTCCACCCCCACAATTGATTAACCACCTATACTCAATTGAGTCTTTACAAATTATGGATCCCCTTGCTCCACTATTTTGTCCCCCTGCCTATCGCTGCTCCATCGAAAAAAGCAATGGTGTTCTCCTCATATAGTGCAATCGACCTATGTTTGATGTTTTGTACCTTTTGAGTAATAGGGAAAAATATGGGAAACCCGAGAGTTTTAAAAACAACAGCCCACGTCGACAGTGATTTCTCCTTGAAGATCGCTTTGTTTCTTTCATTCCATATATACCAGCACATGTATGTTGCCAAACTATTTGATACTTTCTTATTCCTTGTCCAAGAATCAAGACACTCCATAAACGTGTTCCCAGCCCAGGTATTTTTTTATATGAAGCCTATCGAAAATCCTGGACCAAACTACTTTTGTAAAAGAGCAATTTACAAAGAGATTATCAATATCTTGAGAATCATGTTTACAAAGTGTTCAAAGACTAGGACCCTCCCAACCTTTCCTATTCACTCAGGTAAGGATCCAATTGTTTGTTGCCAACCACATGAAAATCTTAATCTTCAACTGTAGCTTCCACTTCCATATTTTAACTTTCCAGCCATGCCTTGTTGGGAGTTGCTAAGTGGAGATGATGGTTGCGTAAAAAATTTTAACCGATATATTCCCGGAGGAATCACCTCATGTCCAAATTAAGGCATCATTTTTGTTATCTAGGGAAATCCCAACCAATTTTAGTTCTTTTATATAGTTCTCCCATTTTATAGCCTGTACCCCTATGAATCTGAATTTTTCACTCGTCATCCATAGTTCATATTTTGTTAACGGATCACATCCGTCAGAGGCTTGCAAAAGTACTATAATTCTCCTTTGATTTAAACAGGATAGTGTCTCTATGATCAGGAAAGAAAAATCACCAATGCCTAGTATATGGTCTCTCCCAATAGAGATGAGGTATCCCACTCCTGGTCACCAAGCAAGCTAATGTGTAATTATGTGAACTGAGAAAAGTAAACTCGACCAAATCCTTGATACCGAGCTGATATTTTGAGTTACAAGTCTAAACCAGTTTATAACAGTATTGTTCAAAAAATATTCATCTATAACCACTCTATGCCACATACCACCCTGCATTATAACCCTCCAAACAGTGTTTGCATTCAGTGCCATATTGAAATGTGTAAGGTTGTGAAGTCCCCAACCTCCATTTTTACTTGGTTTGGACAATGTCTCCCAATTGCACATATGGTAATACTTCGAATCAAATTTCCCACTCCATAGAAAGTGAAACATCATCTTCCTGATCTTTTTTAAATCAGATCGAGGAATAAACTCCATTGACATCAAATAGACGTGTTGTCCCTCCAACACTAATTTGATTAGGATGTATCTGCCTCCAATCGAGAGCCATCTGTAGCACCATAAGCTAATTTTGTTTGCAATTTGTGTCACCAGCCAATCCCAATCACCTGCCTTATGTGTCCCTGTCTTAAGATGATAACCCAAATAATTAAAGCCATTCGCCAGATCACTGAAGATGTATGGGAGAATTGTTTTGAAACGTTCTAATTCACACTATGTGAGTCCTTCAAACTAGACAATAGTCTTTGAGTGATTTACCTCCAGTCCCGAAGCATTACAAAATATAGTTATAATAGTGATAATTTATTTCCACTCTAATAGACAAGCCTTTGACATGATAAGAATGTCATCCACAAACATAAGATGAAGAATATTTAATAATCTGAAAACTTTTATACCTGTGAGATTTCCTTCGTCGATATTATCCTTTAGTAATAAATTGAGGCCCTCCATCACCAGAATAAAGAGCAGTGGTGATAAGGGGCAAACTTAGCGTAACCCCCTTCTTCTTTTGAAAAAATCAGTGGCCCCGCCATTTAATAAGACATCAAAGGATGCAAATGTGACACAGGACATTATCCAATTTTTCATCTATATACTAAACCCCCCTTTCAAAAGGATCATTCTAAGAAGAACCCAATCAATACAATCATATGCCTTCCTTAAATCCAGCTTTAGAACAAGTGATTTAACTTTTTTCTTTTTGATGATATGGAGACCTTCATGCACCGTGCCAATTGCATCTTGTATTCTCCTTCCTTTCAAGAATCCCAATTGTTCTTATGAGAGAGATCTATACAGAAAAGGTTTAATTCGGTTTGCTATGATTTTTAAAATCACCTTATAGCAATGGTTGCACAATGATATCGGATGGAAGTATTCAAAAGTGATCGGCTTCTTGGATTTTGGAATCAAAGTCAAAAAAAATGAATTTAAGCTTCCAGGGATAATTCCTAACCTTCTTGATTCTTCCACCATCTCTAGCAGATCTGCCCCGACTAAATCAAAGAAGAAGGTGAAAAATTCAATTGTCCAGCCATCTAGCTCTGGATTATTTTCCTTTTTAAAAAGGAAAAGAACATCTTTCAACTCCTCCAAAGTAACTGGATTATACAGATTACTAGACCCATCACCATTTACCATCTAAGGAAAAAGTTCAGTAATTTTTAATTGATCATGGGTATTCGATGAAAGTTGCTCCTTGTAGAAATTTTTATAATGTTGGGTTGTTGCTTCCTTTGTAGCATTTTGATCTGTAATCTTACCTCTGGTTGCATCCAAAATCTCCCAAACATGTTTCTATGCTCTGTTATGAGTGGCACACTTGTGAAAACATTTTCTATTAAAATCTCCTCTAGCCATCCAGATAGCTCTACTGTGCAACCTCCATTGTTCTTCAAATCCTTTTAGAATGTTGTTTCTTTCTAATTCCATCTATAGAAGAGATAAATCCAAGTCAATATTTGAAGGATCGATCGTCAGGTGGGAAACCAATTCTATAATGTTCGATTCAAGTGTCGCTAGTTTTTCTTTATTTTTGGCAATTTTCTCTTTTATCGGAATTTTAGATTTTGACTTTAAGAATTTTAGTTTTCGAACGATCTTTTGTTGTTTTCTTGCTTCTGACTAGAAAATAGGGTCATTCCAAATTTTGAAAACTAAGTCCACAAAATCCAGATCTTTCAGCCATTGAGCATTCAGTTTAAAAGGGTAGGTTTTATAGAGCAAAGGTAGATCGAGCTAAAGAAACACTGGTACATGATCCGATATATACAAAAGCTCAACCCATGATCTATAATGGCTGACTTCAGATAACAAATATTTTGATGTTATAACTCTATATAGCCTTCTTGCAATCACATCCTTTCCACTGTGTCCATTTCACCAGGTAGGGATTAGCTTTGTCGGCTTGATATCAATCAATTTGTTTGATGAGAAGAGGTCTTTGTAATATAACTATGATATCCCTAACACGAATGATCCTCCGCAAACCTCGTCCAAAGATAGGACAATGTTTAGGTCTCCTGCAATGATTAAATTCTTGATAGATAAAATTCCACTATATCCAATTGATTTTTATAACTATAGTTGATCGGAGCACGGTCCATACATATTAAGTATGGCGAAATTCCTGTCATTTTTTCAACACCTGCATGTTAAAAAAAACCACCAACTGTGAGGAAAGGAACCAATTCAAAAATATTTGTGTCCCAAGAGACTAAGAGTCCCCCGGAACTGCCTAATGAGTTAACTGCACATGACACCCAAGAAGGTCACAAACGGTTCATGAAATCCCTATCTTTTTGTGCAACTACCAGGGTTTCTTGTAGTAATACTATTTCGAGATGATTAATTTCCAAGAGTCTCCGGACAAAGGCCAATTTGAGGGTGCCTCCAACCCCTCTGATTTTTAAGGACATTAATAACATTATTTAGTCCTCGTGAGGGATTTACATGCTCTAAGAGCCCCACTATCGGTGGAGGGAGAGATCAAAACATTTGTTTGTGAAATCTAATGTGCTTGTTTTTTCCGTGTGCTACGGGTATTTATAGGAGAGAGTTCAATTCCAATGCCCCGAGACCAGGAAAATTTTTGTCGACCTTCCCTGGCTGATCCTTTGAGGTGGAGGCCTCAAAAGTGGAGGCATATGATGTGGTTTTTCTTACCAGAAATAGATATTTAATAAACAAGGCATTTGAGTTTTTTAATTCAATTTTGGCTATGCAATTTTGTTTTGGGTGTCATTGTTTCAGCCTGAAATTCTTTTCTAAACTTGTGTTGTTCCACTATTAGTTGGACCTAGATTTTGGGTGTCATTGTGTCACTCTTAAACTTTTTTCTAAACTTGTCTTGTCACATTATTAGTTGGACCTAGGTTTTATAGTTGTGATTTCATAGATATCACTTAAATCATTTTTTTAAACTTGTCTTGTCACATTATTGGTTGGACCTAGGTTTTCTAGTTGTGATTTCATAGATATCACTTAAATCCTTTTGTGCTCAAATCCTTTAGTTGATATCTAAGCATTTGGTTGATTGTAGCTTTTTTCTAAACTTGTATTGTCACAATACTGGTTGGACCTAGGTTTTCTAGTTGTGATTTCATAGATATCACTTAAATCCTTTTGTGCTCAGTTGATATCTAAGAATTTGGTTGATTGTAGTGTTTTATTTCTCCAAGGAGGAGTTGTCGATGGCCCAAAACAACAATACAATGCAGTACCAAATTTCTCTTTTCAATGGGGAAAACTATGAGGATTAGAATATAAAAATGAGAATTTTGATCATCTCACAAGATCTATGGACTCTTGTTTCCATATGCTACAGGGATCCAACTAATCAGAGTACTTACAATGCTCTTTATGTGGTTCAAAAGAAAGATTTGAAGGAAAACTGAAAAAAGGATGCGAGAGTTCTATTCATCCTTCAACTAGGGGTTGACATCTCAATATTTCCAAATATTGCAGAATGTATAAAGTCCCATGATGCCTAAGAAACCTTAGAAAATGTCTACACAGGATCTATAATGGTAAAATTTTTCAAACTCCACATTCTTAGAAGAGATTTTGAGCCTCTTACTGTGAAACAAAATGGAAGTGTTGAAGCTTTTATTACTAGAGTACAAAATAATGTGAATGTTATTTATGCCCATGGTGAATCTCTCAAAGATAGGCTGATTAGAAAGATTGTTGAAAAGGTGTTAAGAAGTCTTCCCAAAAAATTCAATCCCATCACTATTTCTATAGAAGAATTAAGAGATTTACCACACCTAACCTTCACTAATTTGTTTGGAATCATTTAGTACAAGACATGTAAAGAATGAGGAACCTTTGGATGAAACATTCCAATGTAAATTGAAGATTGGTGATAAGAAGAAGTTGTCTTTCACTTTTATGAACAATGCCTTCACTTTTTCTTCATCATCTTATAGAGGGGGTAGAGGTCATGGGAGAGCTAGAAGAAGAGGAGGTCGTGGTAGAGCAAGAAGCAATAGCCCTAAGAGAGGCTACCTTCATTGTAGTTATTGTAACAAATATGGCCACCTCAAACTTTTGAAATTTGTGGTTATTGTAAGAGAGGAACTTTCAAAAACAAATTCTCACATGTAATAACTTTGAAGCCAAAGATGATTTTTATGGTACCTAGATAGTAGTTTCTCAAATCATGACTGAAAATAAAAATATGTTTGCAAAGTTAGATGAGTATGTGAAGGGGAAACATACAGATATATTTTCCCATCATCATTTAGATGACATGAGCCTTTGGACTTAGTACATCTAGATATTTGTGGCCCGATGAAAACTTTGTCTCTTGGTAAGAGAGCATTTTCTTCTCTTTGTAGATGTTTTTTTTGTAAGTGAGAAGTATCAAGATTCTACTTGTTTTTAAAAATTTGAATCATTTGTTGAGAAGGAATCAAAATAATATTTGAAAGTTTTGAAAACTGACCAAGCTCGAGCATGACATCAAGAAGGAATTAACTACAACTTATACTCAAAAAAATGAAATAGTAGAAATGAAAAATAGAACAATTATATAGAGATGGTCAAATGTATGTTGAAAGAATGTGTTTTTGTCAAACATGTTTTGAGAAGAGACAGTCCATAAATCCTTATATATCCCCAACAAAAGTCCTACAAAGAAGGTAAAAAAATGTACTCCTTATGAAGCTTGGTTTTGTAAAAAAAACAAGTGTTTCTTGTCAAATAAAATAAATTGGGTTTGCATGCTTTGTGCACATTATTGTACAACAAAGATAGAAGTTAGATGAAAATTTTGTGAGATATATTTTCATTGGATATTTAGAAGAAATTAAGGCTTACAGGTGTTATGATCCACTTAGTAATAAGCTTTAAGTTTGTATAGATGTGATCATTGATGAAGGGGGAGTTTGTTTTTGTTGTTGTAAGTAAGCAATATATTCTATTATCAAGAGTATGTACAATAAGTAGGATTTTCCAGAGTTCCCATGACACCATTGCATCTATCTGTCAGTCGATTAAAAGTTTTATGTACGTTAGCCTTCCCTAAAAGGGAAATCAAGCTAATTTTCAAAACAAATGTTGCAAACCTCAACTAAGAAGAAAAACATAAAGTTTGTACCACTGACAGACATAGTCTTCAATAAAACTAGAAATATGAACTGATGAAAATGAAACTAGCCCAAAACAGTAAATCTTGTCCAACATGAAGAAAGAGAGTTTGATCCATTGTAAAGGGGCGTGTGTGTAGCAGAACTACCTTCGTGAGAATCCATGTCACTATCCTTGTTATGATCATCATGAAAAACCATCACCCAATTTGATGGATGGATATTTGAGAGAGCTAACAACCTTCAACACTTCTCAAGATCACCAGAGTTGATATCCTCCCATGGAGAGTATAGGATCTTGGAGGGGTTTGAAACTACTTCATTTGCAAGAAAATCAACCATTCTATTAGCATCCCAGAGAACATGATAGAGAACGAGGGTTGAGACATGAGGAATGGATAGATGAAGGAGAACGAGAGTGGATTCAAGACACTAGTTGCTAGAGACTTTGCTTGGATGGGAGGCTTTTTGAATTTGTGTAACCATGTAGATGATAATATGGGAGTCTCCTTCAACAATAAGCATGTGGTAATGATGAGAGATGGAAATTTTGATGACTTGTAGGACGGCCCACAACTCCACTTCATTGTTAGAATTGAAGAACAAGTAGACTGAGAAGATCCTAAGGATATTTCCTTCCAAATCTTTGAAAACTCCTCCATAACTAGCAGGCCCTAGATTACCTTTGGATGCACCATCAAAATTGAGTTTAACAAAGCCCGGGGGGAGAGAACAGGATGAGAGGGAAGGGGGGATGGAAGGAAGGGCAATAGGAGAGGGGTTGGGAAACAAGGGGGAGTGGATCTAGAAGGCGGGGATAGGTTTTTAATGGTCATTGCATTTGAAATCCTCAACATCCCAGGAGCTTGATCGAATGGTTTCAAGGATATACATCTTGATCTTGTCTCAAATAGAGGTCAATAGAAGGGATTCTTCTTTGAAGATGCATCAATTTTTCTCCTTCCATGTTTCCCAAAGAGCTAAGCTAAGGAAAAGCTGCCAGATGCGATTGAGAATGGGATTTTGAAAACCTTCAGATTGAAATAAGGAAATGGTCAAGTAGACCAAAGTTCCACAACAGTCCAATTGTCAAAAAGAGGTAGATCCATGATCCCATAGAAGGATGTGTTGAGGGTTCCGAGATCCCTTTAACTCAACAACAGGAACCAAACCCACTCAAGAGGCCCAATTAGACTCGTAAGCATTTGATGTGTGGTAAGGTTCTCCAGATTTGTGATATGGCTGGGTTTATCGATGAGATTTAATTGTGATTGACAAATATGTATTTTATGTTAAGCCTTCTCCTCAGGATAGGCAGTTCTCTTTTTGGTTCTTTTTCTAACGTTATAACAAAAGGAAGATAAAACTCTAGACTAGATGACAGAGAGAAGAAAATAATGGTTTTGGGCATTCGGTTGATTGATTCCCTCTAGATAACTGAGTAGTGGTGGGATTAGTTTGGACAGGTTGACTTCTACCTCGCGTCTGTACAACTAGAAATTATTTTGAGGGGTCTGATATCCCTTTAACTCAACAGTGGGAACCAAACCCGCCTAAGAGGCCCAATTAAACTCATCAGTGTTTTATGAGTGGCAAGGTTCTACAGATTCGTGATCTGGCTAGGTTTATCGATGGGATTTAATTGTGATTGACATATATGTATTTTCTGTTAAGCCTTCTCCTCAATCTAGGAAGTTATCTTTTTGTTTCTCTTTCTAACGTTATAACAAAAGGAAGATAAAACTCTAGACTAGATGACAGAGAGAAGCTAACTATGTGTTTTGGGGGGAGGCAAGGTTTACCTTTACCCTAGCATGCAAATGAAGAATATCTAAACAATTTCAAACTAGCATTAATACCATTTTAATTAGTGGGAATTCAACACCATCTGAGATAATAGTTACAGAAAATAAACATACATGTGACAAGAAGTTAGAGTAAGAAAAGTAATTTCCAATACTCTATTATCAATCACAGGTTAACACAATCGATTTCTAGTCACCAATTAGAATAAAAGAACTGTTACAGCATCATAAGATAACTTTAAATACAGGTATAACAACTCTTACTCAACAAAGAAGCAAATATCGAATCCGAAGACAGACATAATCCTCCTCAGTCTAAACAAATTCACACCTCAAATGATAGATGTGTCTTTGGTTCTAAACATAACTTCTTAATTAAAATAAACTTGCACAGAAATAGTTCTATTACAAAATTTCAGAAAAGTCTTTCTCTCCCAAACTATCGACCCTTGGTGCAAGGTCGATGCATTTATTTATAACAAAATTAACTAGTCTAAAAATAGCTACTACAGTGGTATTAAACTGGGAAAATGCCACATGGCGGATTTCATCTATTTGTTATGTTTTGCTTCTCTTGTGGTTCTATTGGAGTGGATTGTTCTTCTTGTACTCTCACCACTTGATGAAGATATCTTTGCATGTGTTTGCATATGGAAATTTGTGTTGATCCATCATAGCGGAGAAGACCTCTTTTATCTCTACTTCATGCTCCTTGTACTTGATTAACTTGACACTTAAGCATTGTAGGACTGCAAGATCTTTGATTGGGTGTTCCATGAACTTCTTTACTTGACCTAAGATCATGCTTGAAATCTACAAAATCTTTGCTTCCCATGTTGATTCTTTCTCCGTGTGTCGTTTGACTATGTCATACAAATCGACGAAATCTTTCGATGGACCAAAATTTCGTAGGTCAATGCTATTCATCTCTCAGTTGACTTTCTCCTAGATTTTCTCACATTCTCTCCATCTTTCCTGTATCTTCCACTGAGATTCTTGGACCATACTTACCCAGTATTCAATTGTTTTCCTGATTCGGGAGATTATGTTATCCATCAACATTCAGATTCCATGCTCCTCCTTGTCTCGGCTTTTCTGCACTTCGCTTATGTAGTCGATCTGCTCCAAGGCCCTATGTGCCTTCTCATACCATCTTTGTACATCTTTACAGGTTGCCAGCCCCATGAGGGTAGCTTCTTGAAAATTGGCTATGCAAGCAGTGAAGATATTCCTTCCACTTGTGAATTGCACATACGTTTCTCAGAACTCACTCTTCAGGAGTATTATTTCCTCTGTTGAATTCTGGTAATACTTCGCTTGATGGCATAGATGATCCAACTCTTTATTCATGGATGCTACCTCAATTTCATCCCTTATTTCCCTATCCAAAGTAGCATCGGTTATATCCATACCTGCTCCAATTAGCTCAGTTATCTTGGCATTTTCAGTGTTGAGCAGTGCCTCCTCTGTGGTGACGAGAAGTGTGTTATCGAGCATGAGCCTCCTTTTTTTGGTCATCCTTCTCATTGCAACTTTCCTTTTTCTATCATAATTGATCACCTGTATATCGGTGATTTCGTCTACTGGTTCAGGAATTTGTTGATCTCCCCAAGTCATAGTGTTTCCTACGCTTCCTATCCTATAGAAATCATTTATGACTGGTTCTTATGATTCCTTGGCAGGGGATGTCTCTATATGATATGGTGACTTAGCCTCATGTTGGTTCTCATCAACTGGTCGAGTATTTGTCCTAGCTGGGGAGATAGGCAAAGTATCATCCTTAGATGGGGGTTTGGCAGTTGAAATGTCGATTTCTAGTTGTTGTGTTTCCTCTTACTATTCACCAGCACCCAAATCATTCTTGGGGATATCCTTTTGTATTTGTTTTCCCACTTGGTTGGAAAATTCAGTATCTAGAATGCTTCCAACCTCATGGTCACCTTCCAGAGGCTTTGGGATCACATCGTCAAAACATGGACCAGATGTTTCTCCTGGTTCTTCTTCTTTTTTGATTGGTATTGGTTTCATGTGGGAGATATATGAATTTTCCTCATCGTCATATATGGTAATTAAGTCTATGAGGACATTGAGCACACCCGTCCCACTTGATGCTCTTGTTATCCTCCATTGAGATGTAGTGGTCACCGATGATTCTTCTTGTGGGAAAACAGAGTTGGGGTTTTCTTGATCGGTGGTTTCATTTGGGGGAGTTTTCTCTAAGCCATTTAGCTCTCCTCCGTGATTTCTTGTGTCGGCCAGGGTAATCCTCAAGGGTTCTATCAAAGGGTTAAGTGGGGGGTTTTCTTTAGCCATTGGTATGGGTCTTTGGGCTTCTTCCAGTAATAGCATCTCCCTCCTTCATGCCTTTGTTGCTTCTACTGCTATGATTTCATCTCTTACCCTGAGAGCTTCTTGAGTTTTCTTCTCTATTGTCTCAACCTGCTAATCCAGGGACATCTCTTTAAACTTAGTCATAATCAAGTTGGCCCTTCTTTGTAGTAGTTCCTCCCAGTCCTAGGCTCCTTTAGTTGAGATTTCATCTTCAAAATTATCACGGGCATACGACCAATAGAAGGACACATGTGTTGCATGCTAGGGAACTAATCCCTTGCGATCGTTCTTTTGAAAGTGGCCTGTATGAAACCGATACTCGAGTTGATTCAGCCCCTCATGTTTCTCCTATAGTGTCTCTGACCATGTAAAACCCTATGTGGAAACCATAGGGAATGGAAGCTCTCTTCTTGTCTTTGACCAGGGAGGCATTGTAGCCTTGAAAAATGGTATTGTAGCATATCTCCCCAAAAATGAGGCAATCTGGGACACAAACAGGGAGAAGGTGGGGTGTGTATGTAGCTCCAAACACTCTAATATAAGTGCTAGTTTCTTCGAAGTACTAGTTGCCAACTTTTGCTATCATCTTCCTTGTCGCCATCGATAGCGAAGGGCACACTTTTCTAAAGATAATGCAGTATACCCTGGCTATGAACTCATCGCATATTAAAGAATACGATCTCTTGTATCTATTTTACCACAATATGCTAAAATAGACATGTACATGCAATTCAGAAATATGCATCTCAAATTCATACTTGCAAAAAAGTTCCTTGTGCATATTACATCCAACAAGTAGGATGCCATGTAGAAGGTCGGAACCTCTCCTTCCTTTGGTGTCTGATCATGTGAAAGATTTATACTAAGCTTCTTGGATATAATGGCTCCCCAATGGAAGATGTTCCCTGAAATCGCCATGGTGTATGCCAAGGGAATCCATGCCTTTGAAAATTTGGAGCAATCATTTTCTCCATATAATTTACAAATTAATGTGATCAGATACATGTATGGCTCTCGAAGAGTTACTTTGTTGTATCAGCCAGTGCTCCTATTTGTGAATTCCTTGTCCTCCTTCCACCATGAGGCTAGCAATTAGTTGGTATCATGAAACTCATAAAACTTGACCACGAAGTCTGTGTTTACCCTTTCCTCTAGGTCTCTAAGTTTGTAATACTTTTGAACCTCCACTGGAAGGAAAACACCAACACATTCTCCTTCCTCATTGTTGATAGTGCACTTCACCGTGTCCTCATGGTCAATTATCTACCCCAAGGTTTCGATGCGGGGAAGAACTGGGGTCCAACTAGCCACCATGTGCAAATTTTTCCTCCTGATGTTTGGGAACACTTCATCATCCAATATTCAGATGTCTGGATTGTTGTGGGGTGTGAACTCAGGGTAATCCTCATGACTGATTTTGTTCTACAGGTCTTCCCAAGGTGGGAGCACCACTTTAGACCCTATGGTTGCCTTTGTGTCACCGAACGTCAAAGGCTGGATAAACTACTTCTTGGTGGACATGCGGATAATCGATTATGTCTTTGAGGTGAAATACAACTCCCTTCTGTGATCAATGTAGATGCTTCCCCGACCTCTAGTTCCTTTAGTTTGGGCATCCTTGGTGAGCACCTGGTTGTCGGCTTTCTTGGAGGCATTTTCTACAAACAGACAAGGTGAGATACCTCTACAAGTATTATAGACGCAATTGCAAATGTAGAAAAGACAATGCATACCTCTTCCTTGCAGAAGATTAACCTGGTTTAGAGTTAAATATCGACTCTAAGCTCTTCGACGTGTTCTCTCACTCCTTCGACTACTCCGAGGAATAAAATATTTTTGCACAGAATGGTGCATTTGAATATGTCTTTGTAATTTAAATGGAGAGCATACTTACCTTGTTGCATCAGTTCTTAAATTCAAGGGTGTAAATGCGCCCTGCACAATCCATCACTAAATATGAACCATGCTCGGGATTAAATGCAATGCAGACTACTAGTGAAAAAGCGGGTTACTTTGTAATTCATCGGTGAATTCAAACTTCTACCATTTGGTCGGTGCACGGGATAGTAATGTGGGTTGCACGAAACATTAATTGGCCTCTTAAATAACAAAATTTGATCTTATCTTTGCCGAAAGTATCCCATCAAACTATCGATCCTTCTTGTATTCTCAACACTAGTATGATCGACATCGAGGGAAAAAGGGAGGGTCTTAAAATGGAACCAAAACGTAGAGTGGTCAGGATCACCGATGTAGAATGCAGAAGGTTCGATGAAAACCCTTGTCGTATGATGTCATATCAGTCAGTCAATAGAAAATGAGTGGATCGGAGTGAGCACTTTTCTTAGATGGTGTTCATTGACACCTTAAGGAAAAATCTTTGATGCTGACCTAATACTGTCATACAGTGTTGACATGGAAATGTTGACCTGGAAGTACGGCTATGACACGGGGAACATAAAGATGACGTGGGGAAAGACTAAGTCGTACGGACTATTTACATGACACAGAGACGTGGCAGTTGATTTTGAATTCTTCATGAGAAATATTCCTTGGCATCAATGATTTTCTTTAGACATTTGTCCCTGACTACTGTGCCCTATGCTTCCAACGCCGACAACGTATAAACGATCTACGATCGACGAAGTGTTTAAAGTTAATGTTTCTGTAGTTTTTGTCTCTCAAATTATGTCGATGCTCAAGATGTATCGGCGATCGACGATCACCGATGGAGATCGTTCCTACTCATGATTTACCTCTCAAAATTCTTCGATGCCAAAAATGTATCGACGATGTTAAAAGACCGTCTTATAGACCAAAATTCGTTGATCGACGACCATTTGGAAAAGTCTTTAAAACGTGCACATTTCGGGTCTTTCATGCAATATTACCTAGAAAATTGATGTCAATAGTTTTTTAAACCAAACAAAATATGGCCGATGATAAGGCTAAAAAATAAACAATCCATTCATTCATGACACAGACTCTGATTCAGAAAAATGAAAAGTGGTACCGAAAAGAAAGAAATTTCACAAAATATTTAGGGTGTGTTGAGTGCTCAACAAATGATGATTCTCTGGGAGAAAACTAAATCTTTTCTCCTTCCTTCGGGCTAAGCTTGTGAAAAAATGATAGAGAAACCACTTGGTTGAGTTTTCAAACCGTTCTTATAAATGTGTACACACTACCTAAGTTCGTGAATCTGGATCCGTTGACGGGGTTCAGCCTGTTTTCCACCTTTGTTCCTCTTGACCATGATCCAAATACTTCCTTGACAAGAGATAGATATGGTTTCCAATGGCTCAAGGCCTTATTTTAGTTATTATTCCCTTGCTACAGTGTTTCTCCACTGGAAGCGAGCGTCCATAGCCCCGACGAGGTCAACCCGATATCACAGACCTTACTCTGCTGCCATCGATCATGAATAGCTTCGATGGAGTTATCTGCATACCCTCTTGGACTTTGCACTCTCTTTAATATAGATCATTTTCTTCAGGGAAAAATACCATGAGTGAGTCGAAGAGGAGGACATATGTTATTGGTAAGGTGAAACTATTAAGGCGAAACTGTTAAGGTGAAGCCTTTCCTAGCTCTTTCTAAAGATACATGTGATCCTTTCAAACTAGCCATCATTTTCTTTGGGCTCTACCAAACCACCAGGATAATATTTCATCACTTACCAAGGTAGTATGCTTGCAAAGACAATATGTAGATCTTCTTTGAAAATTTGTGTCTTTCAGTATCTCTTATTTTGCATGCCTGTGCACGTCAAAAACATATTTTGTTTTACTATATTTATTAAAATCAACCACCGCTTTACAAAACACAACTTAATTAAAGAAAATAACAAGAAAAAGAAAGAAAAGAAAAAGTTTGTAGATAGTCTTTCCTAATCCCACACACTCGGCTTGATCAAAATGTATGCTAAAAGAAAAAGAAACTCAAACAAAACATCAAAAGACATATTTTGTTTCATTTAATTAGGATAAATATTGTTTTAGGGTCTAGTTGTTCACCGGGAGGGTGTCGGATTCGCCCCTCAGATTTTTCAACTGGTATGTTCCTTCTCCGATCTTCTTAGCCACCTGAAAAGGTCTGAGCCATGTATTTTGGAATTTTGAGTGTTTTCCTTAAGACTCATTTTCTTTATCCCACATCAAGACTAGGTCCCCTACTTTGAAATTATTTTCTCTGGCCTTATGTTTGTCGAACCATATTTTAACTACTTGTTGATGAGCAGTGAACTTAACTTTATCCTTTTCCCTTTCTTCATCCAACATGAGAAGGGTATCAATCCTTTGTTGTAGAGGTGAGATCGGAAGA
>CBVK0100005178.1:0-15585 GCA_900067695.1 Picea abies | reverse complement strand
CCGAGATCTACACTCTTTCCCTACACGACGCTCTTCCGATCTCACCAATTGGATGTATAATCCTTGATTTGATCTGTTGGGAAAAGTGAGTGATCTTATTGAGTACTTAGTGTTTATCCTACATCCTCATTAAGCTTAATCCCTTTCTTAGGGGGCAACATCTAGTTTTAGGTGATTGCATGCGTTATGTTGAAAGATGCCCCTTGGATGTGATTTCCCCTTATTTGAATTCTTCTTATGGAGCACCAATTTAGGCCAGGAGCTACTGATTAGCAAGGCAGTAGATCATTGGTGAATATTTTTTCCTCTTCAATGCTTATAGTTTATTTAATTGTTGGATTAATTTATGGCTTTAAAATGGTTGAGTTGTTTGATTGATTGGAAAAATAAAATAATTATAGCAAGTAACACCCTCCAAGCTAGTTCATGTTGGGATAGAGTTGTTACAAAAAGAAGAAATATTTACTAAAAGAGATATGGAGCTTGTATATCTCAATGATAAGGTTAGTTTATTTACTTAGAATATGCCATTAACCTTTCAAGTTCTAATCTATTGGGATGTGACCATTTTTAGTTGTGATTAAATCATCTAATAAAGTTGCCATGTTCCTTTTACAAATAAGATGTGCCAAAAGGATCAAAGGGAGATGAAGTCATTACTATTGTGGATGTGGATGATCAGGAATATGGTGAAAATGATGTAGTTAAGGTATTTTTCATTTGCATAATAACTAAACCAAGAGCATCAAATATTTGGAAGCCTCTCTAGTTTTTTATGGTGTACATATATATGTGGGGACATTATGTTGTCTACCTAGCAAGGCTCATGTTATTGACAATTTGAGGAACCTCACCCAGTCACCATGGACTGAATTCTTGCTACATTTTCATTCCCAACAAGGGTTCTTCTGTTAGGGTTTACTTGTATCGCAACCCGCAATGATGGTATTCTACTTCTCCAATATCATTGCCTACAACAACACTACCTGAAATCCATTTTTTATCACATAATCATGGATATGCTTACCTTTTCCTAGAGCCAATAAATTTGCACATCCATGTAGAACAATAACCATGGTGATTGAGCCATTCCAAGATAAGTACACAAACCAATTGTTTGATATCTCGAGAGAGGAAAAAGTTGTATGCGCATTTGCAACAAGAATTTGAACAAAGTTGTATCATTTGTTAGATTTCATCCAAACACATGCAAGCTATATCTCAAATCGACTTACCACATTTGGTAAACCCATATCCACATTAAATTCCCTATAGCTAAAATTTAGTCTCATGATATTATTTTTCCATTAAAACCATACTTATTAAGTTATTTACCATTTCTTCATTATTTGATAGCTACTATTCATTAATAGTGGCAACATGATGAAGTTATTGATTTCCTAATGAGATTGTTGATATTTCTCATACCACTCCTTTACAAAAATTGCTAGACTAGTCCTTTGGCTTCCAACTTATAAAATTGTAACTTGAATGCAATCCAAAATCTTATCTGTGAAGGACCTACTAAATAGTTTTAGTTACTTGTTGAAGATAGTGTGTAAAATATGATAGAGTGGTTGGTGAGATATGAGCATTTGAGGACTAAATACTTGCTACATTTCATTCCCAACAAGGGTTACTTCTATCCCAACTAACAATGATTGCATTCCATTTCTAGAAGACCAATATCTACAAAAACAAATTTACATTCAAATCCAATTTTTATTGTATGACCATGGAACTGCTTACCTTGTTCTGGCGCTAATATATATGCACATGTAAGTAGAACACTAACTACATTCCCTGAATTGGGTTTTATTTCTAGGACTTGCATTTCATTGAAGAATGTGAAGGCTTCATGGTGATGACATATTTGGGATTAAACATGAAGGATCGCATTCCATAAGTGTAACATCCCCAGCCACCCAGGCTGGACCACGCCACACAAATATCAACTTCTATCGCTCTAATACCAAAATGTAACATTCCCAGCTCACTACTGGGAAATGCAACTCCGAAAGTATAATGCACAGATTCTTCTCTATAACATTATGCAGAAACACTTGACTAGGTAACATGCACGATCCCAAGATGAATCGCGCCACCCCATTGTCCCTCTTCCGACACAAGTTATAACAGTGGAAGTAACACAACACAACTGCAAAGACAAGTATGTTGAGCACACAACATTATTGTGCATGTATTCCACCCTGAACATGTGATCACTACTACGTGCGCAACCATTCTAGCGTGCTTCCCTACATGCACAAGCAAATCCAATATCTTGTGCGCACGCAGTATTTCCTACACACAGGACCATTCTAACCTCTTCTTGGAGACTCGTGATCATTATTATAAGGTTAACTTAACAAGAATAACTAATAACAACTATCATACTCAGCATGTACTACTACAAATATTGAATATGAACACCACACTTACATGTGCAAGAAGCATTATACGTAATAACAACAATTAGTTATATGAAACATCATACAAGAACTAAACACATATCAAACATATATAATTAAGCACATGGTAAATGGGACAAGCACATAAAGGACACTTATCTTTTATGAAAATTCACCAACTGCATGCAGAACTCAAACGTTCCTCCCATCCATAGAATTTGTTGTTCAAAAAATTTCAACAATGGGTCACCCCTGAGTTGGGGCTTAAAATCCACCAAGGCAAAGGATTCCTAATTCCATACTAAGGTCTGATAAACATCGAAATTTCTCAGTCCAAGGTGCCCACTATTGCAACTAGTATACAGTCTCTCATTCCCCACATGCATATCCCACCATAGGAAGTGTGCCCCTTCTCTTCTCAACATTCCTTCAGTTGCCCCACTTCCCTTCCAAGGATTAAACAACAAGATGGACACGAAGTCTCAGAGCATTGCAATTAATGCCCAGCACACCCGGGAACAATTCCCAACAAGTATCTCACCTAGAGAGAATGTTCACGGGCCTGAAAAACCCGCTTCTTCAGCAACAAATCTCTCACTTGTCTGTCATTATTGGAAGACATATCTCTCCCACCTGAACTGAGGATAAAATCCTTCTGCGGCTCTCCCTCTGAGCCAATTAACTCTCTTTAATATTAGGCTCTCTTTGGGTCCGCATGTAATAGCATATAGCTTCTTGAGTCTTTATTATTCCTTGTCAAATCACCATGACTATGACAAATACCACACCAGGATCTTTCACCACAAATACACACCTATGAGTGAATGTCAGCCTGATGCTAACTGACACATGGAAAAAACACTTCAAGCACCTCGAGTTCATATTATCCCTTGTCATGATCAAGGAAGTACTATGTCTGGGCCCATTTACCACAAGTGCACCTTTATGATAAATGTATCCTATCTCCCTTGGTCTACAGCCCAATCTAGGAGAATTTCTTCCCAATGTTGAAACATCAACACTCCCTCTTAGCTAGGGACGTATTTTTTCCATAGTAGTACACAACTATTGTCCAGAGACACGCGATCTCCGACAGTGGTACACAACCACCATAGTAGAAAAAGGTTTGTCACACATGGCACTCCCATGTGGACTTCTAGAGGCTACTCCCTCTAGGAACACTTAGGGTCAACTCCCCATAGTGTGTGACATCAAGGGTCAACTCCATTAGCATGTCCTCATGTGCTCTCCACATGGGATGTTGGGCTATAAGACCAAATGCACTTATCCCTTCTCAAATAAGTGTCCCACTTATCCCTTCTCGAATAAGTGTCCTCATAGATCAACTCAACTCAATTCACAGAGGATTACAATCTGGAGAAATTTTGTCACACATGGCACTCCCATGTGGACTTCTAAAGGCTACACCCTCTAGAAACACTAGGGTCAACTCCCATTGTGTGTGATGTCAAGGTTCAACTCCCTTAATATGTCCTCATGTGCTCTCCACATGGAACGTGTCCTCATGTGCTCTCCACAAGGAACGTTGGGCTATAATCCCAAACACACTTATCCCTTCTCGGATAAGTGTCATCACAAATCAACTCAACTCAGTCACAGAGGAGTATGATCTGGAGAATGTCTCAAGAAGCTACAAACATTAACACTCCCTCTTAGCGAGGGAGGCATTCTCTACCACGCCAAGTCTGTCACGGAAATACTTGAACTTCATCCTGGTTTGGTAAGAACATCAGCAACTTTCTCATCTATAGGAAGGTACAGCACCAATACTTCCTTCCTCTGCACCATGTCTTGGATGTAATGGTACTTGATCTCAATGTGGTTCGATTTGTCGTGAAACACTATATTCTATGATATCTTCACACAACTTTGGTTACCATAATGAATAATGGTGGAATCCAACACATGTTCGAATAAATCTGCAAGGATCTTGCAAAGCCACACTACTTCATGGACTAACATACTTAATGCAATGTACTCTACTTCTAATGTGCTCAAAGCCACATAATTTTGTTTCTTGCTACACCAGGAAACCATGGAAGATCCCAAAGTGAAGCAACACCTAAATGTTCTCTTTATTCCCACTGCGCTCCCTTCCCAATCAAAGTCAATATATTGCTGCCATATCATATAAATACTGGAAGTATATTTCAGACCATGTCCAATCATGCCTCGCAGGTATCTCAACACATGCTTCGCAACAATCTAGTGTGTCTATCTCGACTGATTCATAAACTGGCTAAGTGCA
Organism: Picea abies; assembly: GCA_900067695.1. Lineage (NCBI taxonomy): Eukaryota > Viridiplantae > Streptophyta > Pinopsida > Pinales > Pinaceae > Picea > Picea abies. The sequence goes on along the minus strand of CBVK0100005178.1, from coordinate 10,905 downwards.
CTCACTGCATAGAAAATATATGGTATGGTGTTAATCAGATACATCAATGATCCAATCAATTGTTTGTACAGGGTCAGATCAATTTCGTCAGAATCAAAAGAAGACACACATAGTTTCTTCATATTCATCACCATTGGTCTAGCCATGGGCTTATAGTTCAACATCCCAAACTTCTTCAATATCTCAACTATGTACTTCCCCAAACTCAGGAAGATCTCATCAGTTCTTTGCCATGCCTCTAGTCCTAAGAAGTAGTGCATCATACCAATGTCCTTCATCTCAAACTCATAGGCCAACGCATACTTGCATTCAACAATAAGTCTCTATGTACTAGTGAGGAATAAATCATCAACGTAGAGGACCAAAATCAGGGACTCACCATTAAAAGTCTTGTAGTACAGGTTGGGATCAGAAACACATGTTGAATCCCAAACTCATCAGGTGTCCATCAATCCTCTCATACCAAGCTCGAGGTTCATGCTTGAGTCCATACAAGGCCTTCTTCAACCTGCACACATGAGACTCCTTCTCATGTATCACGAAACCATCTGGTTGTTTTGTGTATACTTCTTCCTCAATCTCTCCATTGAGAAAGGTTTTATTCAAATCCATCTGATGTAGTCTCCAACCCATGGATGATGTAGGAGCAATAATCATTCGGATAGAAGTGTATCGAGCAACGGGAGAAAATGTCTCGTCATAATCTATTCCCTCCACCTAAGAGAATCCTCTAGAAACAAATCTCATTTTTTGTCTCTCGATGCTCCCTTCAGCTATGTTTTTTTTTTATCTTATATATCCACTTGGAAGTCACTAAAGACTTCCCCCCAGGTCTCAGAACAATAGCCCACACATCATTCTTCATGATGGATTGATACTCCTCCATCATGGCATCTCTCCATACTGGCTAACTAGATGCCTCCTCATAACAAGAAGGCTCATAATCAATGATGTGGCTCATAGTTGCAGCATATCACGAATATCTTTGAGGTCTCTTGCTCTCTCAGAAGGTACCATGAGGAGCAGCATGTCCTTCTACCTCCTGCAGAGTCTGACGAGCCCATGCAAGTATATTCCGACCTACCGCAATATATCTGGAAACATTAACTAGAGCTATAGGATCAATGGGACCAATTGGCTCAATTGTCTCCCTCTGAAAGGGAATGTCATCTTGGACCTTATTTGACATATAAAGGTTTCCTCATGAAACCAATGTCTAACACATAGAAAGGTTCCCTCATGGACTCAATGTCTCACAAGACATATCGAGGCTTCCTTATGAAACCAATGTCTTGGTTCATTTATCTGACCAACTAAGGCACGTCAAAATGAAGTCTACACCATCTTGCTCATCTATGTGTTGAAGCTTGGCTACTTCATTTGCACCATGTCTCGGATGAAATCCTGCGAGAAGCCTTTGAAGCCTCACTGCTTCTATGACTTGTGTAATTGGATACAATATATTCTACCTCTGCAATATTGAGTGTTATAGAAGTTTTCTTCCATGAATCTTGACTGATCTCAAGCTAAGGCAGCACCCCCTGGTGTGATTTTTGTCAACTGCACTCTCTTCCTAGTCAGAACTGTATATCTCCACAGTGTTTCTTCATCTCCTGAGACATATCCAACTGTACCATACTGGTACACTTTCTATGCTACAACTTAGTCTTCTCAAATCACAAGTTGGATTACGGTTCTTACTACAAAGCATTATCTGGCTCTTTGCTTTGAGAGTAGTTCCTCCACTCTCTCTGCAGCTACTCCCTCTGGGATTCTGCAACTACTCCCTTTGGTACTATGTAACTGCTAAGCACTAAGACTGAGAGTAGCTTCTCTACTCTGTCAGCAACTTCCCTCCTCTAGGACTGTTCTCTGTGGAACTGGCTCCTCCACACTCTCCTGCCATTCTCCTTGATAATGAAATGATTTACAACATTTTTCATCGTTCTTTGGACATTGAATGTCCCACATACACAAATCTGAACCGACTTGTCTCATAGGTACTTCAAAAACCCTAAAAGTTTTGTTCAGTTATATGTGTCTTGAATGGTCAATGTTAACCTTATTTTATTTATGTTTTTCATTCCATCGTTATCTGAATTTTATGCACTAACAATTCCCAGATTCAACCGAGATTCAACTATGAGCCTTGTTGAACTCATTTTCCATACATCCGAAGACAACCTTGCTGAACTCACTGTCCATACGTAGGAAGACGGGTCCATTATTCATGCGACATGTTCATTGTCAAGGTTAATTAATATTATGTGCAGAATTTTGAGTTGGTTATTGCCAAACTCATGCACAATAAAAGCATATAACTTGTGGAATTTTGAGTCGGTTATCGCCATACTCATGCACACTAAAATTTCCATAGATACATTTCACTTGGTTTCTGTCCACACTCCATTGCTTATCACATGCATACATTACATATTCATATTCCTCATAGAGACTCACAGGGCCAACCTTTACACTGTGTTGAAATCATTTCAGGTCGGATCTGACACTGAATTGCTCACTTTACAAGCATATATGAAAGCATTGGAACCTTTGCAGCCAAGCAGATGCAACGTGCGATCGTGATTTAGATGTTTTAATTTGAAATTTATATATACATATCTCTGGATAAGTTGATCATGGCATAGGTGAAGTAGTAAAATTGATTGCTTTGTTGTTGCAACAAATCCAACGTCAAGACTCCATATTAGTAGTGTCTTAAAAAATATATGTCACATATTTGTTTCTGCAAGTTGATTTTTTTTTATATTTACTTAGGCCCTCCCGTGAGGGAGTCAGCCCAGTCCTGCTCTAATACCATGGTGTTTTTCTTCATATGAGATATGATCGATATATTATTATGATGATGAGTGTTCCATATATAGGGAACATATGGTGACCATCCATGAAAGGAAGCATCCCTTGAATAATCAATAACTATTTATTATTATCATTTACTTATTATATAATATTTAATAATCAATAATTATATTATTAATTATTATTCTAAGAGAATGTCTTCCCAATGTTCTCCAAACATCAACAGATTTCAGGGGTCAAAGTGTACAAACATTATTGATGTATTTTCCTCCAATACCACTACACCATTGATTTGACACATGACAGCTCCACAACCATTTCAGAGGATTTTGGTATTCTACAAAATCACCTTTAAACCTCCCAATAACACTTATTGTACTGATCTCCCCACCTCCTTTGTCGTGGTTTCCATGTCACCTATCGGGCCTACAAATGCGCAGTGAAACCCCAACTTTGTCACCGTGTCATTCCATGACGTCTCTACCACATCACTGCCATGTGGCCTCCATGTCATGCTAACGTCATAGTTATAATTTTTTTTATTTTTTCTAATTTTCTCTAAAAATGCATAATTTTGAAGTTTCTTCTTGAGCCACCATGAAACTATGTGACTAATCTCGTTGCAGCCAATTATAGTTCCAAAATCAACCAGTTACCTCCATGTGGGACTGATTAACATTTTGGGGTAAAAATTCCACTCAAATTCGCTCATGAATTTTCCCAATTTCATGGAGGTAACTTTGGAAAACATATTGCAAACATCCTCTGAGATTTAATTTCTGCAAATGCAGCTTCTACGTGCTGACAAATGGTCCATGCAGGATCAATATTGAACATGTAGCTCTAATACCACAATGTAATGTCCCCAACCCAAAGTTGAGCCACACCACACAATAATTTTCCTCTATGATACCATCAATAACTAAATGCCTTGCATATGAACACAATTATGCAATTCTACAACAAATAATCTATGCATAAATGCATATATACAATTACAACATAACATAATTAAACACACAATAAACATCATATACACATAAAAAACACTTATCTTTGAATCAAATCACCCACTGGTTGCAAACCTCAGATATTCCTCATAGTCATAGACTATGTTGTTCATATACTATCAACAATAGGTCACCCCCGAGTTGGGGCTATGACTCCACCAATTAAAAGGTTTTCTAAGAAAGGCTAAGGTCTAACATATAGAACAATAAAACGCAGGCTAAGGTCTAACATATAGAACAATAAAAATTAGGCCAAGGTTCCCACTCTAGCAATAGTTCCCATCTCACAACCTCTCATTCCCCATAGCCTATTCCATAGGAGGAAGTGTACCCCTTCTATGCTCAATAGTTCTTTGGTTGCCCCACTTCCCTTCGAGGACTTCAACAATAGGCTGACCAGGAAGTCTCAGAGCTCTATATCACCTAGAACACACGATTTCTCTAAGCTATCAACACCCACTAGCCCAACAACTCTCTCAGCAAAAGAGAATGCTCCACATGCCTAGAAACTTGTTTATTTAGCCCAAACCACTAGGGATTTATAGAGTAACCGTTAGCTTTGAAACTCTCTCAACAAAGGTAAGGATGATGGGATGATTGAGAGAATGATGGAATGAATGATTGGCAAGAATGAATGAGAATTACACTAATTCCCAACAATATATTTGCATTCTCTTAACTTGACACTTATCACCATATGAACTACCTTTGAATCCACTTGGTGAATCATTCCTAGCCTTTAGGAACTTAGGATAAAATAATACATGAATTTTTTACTTTAGGAATAATATTATAATATTCCCTTGGCTTAAGCCCCCTTGACTTAGCCCCTCTTCTTAGACTCTTATCCTCCTTTCCCTCTCATGGAGTCCTAGCCCCCCATACTCTTTTGATTTGATTTGTTATGCAATAATGATGCATTTTATTAATAAATCAAGTGTGATTACATATGACATTTTTTAGGCTCATTGTCCTTTCAACTCCCCTAGCCTAAATCGCATAGGCACTCTAGCCTCAAAACATGTATACAAAGGCACTCTGGCCCAAAACATCTTGGCTTACCAACCTATAAAACATATGTACAATTACAATTGGGGATCAACTTAGGGGTATTATATTGGTATTCCTATTCCCACCCACAAACTTAGTGTTGGAACTCTCTCAAAGAAGAAGGAGCAATTGATTTTCCCGTAACAAAAGTTATTCATCTCAACTAGCTTGCATCCTATAAGTTGAGCCTTCATTGATGCTAGAAGAGACAATAACCAATCGAATAATGTAGGTTGCAAGAAGTCCACCCTATAAAACATCTACGAGTGCAATTTTTGGTGTAAGGATGTGGATCCTGCTATCCAAATGATGGTACAGAGGATTATCTTTAAACCTAGGTTTTCAACACTTCTTATTGGATTTTGTAGACCCACCTTTTGGGTACCAGGAGCATAATATGTGGAAATGTACTCATCAATGGTCATGCCACCACTACCCTTGGTTCGACTTTTTCTCCTTTTCGAGAGAGACCTATTATAAAGTAGATATCCTCGACCTCTATTTTCATATGTTATCCATCCAGCATAAAAGCATCCTCATCTAGGCTTTAGTACCCTATCAGCTCTTGCATTGGTTCTTTTTGGTCCCTCATGTTTCCAATATTGAAAAATTTCAATAAAACATAGTTTTGGAGCATGGTCGTTGCCTATGGATCATCTATGACCTGATTATCAATCTCTTCATGTTCCCTCTCTCACCATACAATGGCCATCCTACATCATTGATAAAAAATAAGGGTAAATCATGCATTTCCTCCCATTACACGGCCTCATACACACCCTACAATGATATAATGTGTGTATATATGCTACCTAGTGAGTAAACATGTGCATATATGCCACCTTATACATGCCCCGTGTAAAGGAAAGGCACATATGCACCCATCCATTATTAAAAAGTGACTAAAATACACAAATATTAACTAAATCAGGAAAACAAATGGTCAAAAATGAAGATAAAAAGGAGATATCTTGCCTAGTCCTAATGGATTTTTATTTCAATTCCCATAGCTCCCACAATCGTCCATTGAAGTTTAAGGGTTTTCCACCTCCCAAGCACTATTTTGGGTAAAAATACAAATGATATGATAAAATATTTATTTTTTACTATTTAATTCTTTTTCTTTCCCCATTTGTATAGTTTGGATTCCTTTGTAAGTTTAATTGAGCTTGATGTACTAATTCTCAAGTTGTATATAAAGTTTGGTTTCAAAATTTTTTAGGTCAGATGTCATACATTGGTGACTTTTACCCATTTTTCTAACATTTTGATCCATATTTGCCTCTTCAACGGGTATTGTTTTTTACTTATGGAATCTAGGATAGGGCATTTTCTCCTTGCACTTTGCATTATCAATGTCATTTTCATCTCTACCTTATGGTTGATACCACTAATTTGCAACACAAACATTTCCCGTTATTTACAAGTGTCGTATTTTACGTGGTAGAGCCTTCCTTTTTCATGGGATCCTTAGTTAGTACCTTGCTATCCATTTGACACCCATGTTGAAGTTATCCATAGGATTAAGAGCCATGTTTAGTCCCTCCACTACTTTTCAATGAAGCCTCATAACTTCTTCTCAATCGTTTTTTGGATAATACCCATGGGGCTCCCATATTATGTGTTAAGTTGTAATATTGCATTTCATTTTCCCACTTTTGCTTTTGAGCCTAATGTTGGCTTTAGCTTGTTGTCATATAGACTATTGATTATGCATTCTCTTCAGTTTTCAACCCTTGCATTTATTTCCTTTTATGACTTGACATTTGTATCCTTGGAGGAAACATTCCCGTGAGTGTTCATATCTTACATGTGTTTCTTGCAATTAGCATAGGTATGTTCCCTATGCTTTGTACTAGTTTGATTTCCCATGACACTCATTTCCTCCACTATATTATAGCATTATTTTATTCTTTTTTAGGATTTTATAACATTAAAAAGACAAAAATATCAAATATAAGAAAAGAGGATGGGAAAGAGTCAAGTTCTTAGTTTCAAAACAGTTAAGTTTTTGAGTCTCTATCTCAAACGGACTAGGTTTTTAGTATGAATTTAGGACACTAAATCTTATTCATTGAGTCTTTACTCCTTTAGATGTTTATCCTTCCAGTCCCTATGGAGAATCTATTGATGCCTCTTGTGTCACAGACTTATGTCATTGTTCATTCCATATTCTATGTTTCCCAAGTCACTCATGTGTCATGCGTTTGTTCAAGGGAATTTTTAACCTTCTTCAACCACCCCTCAAAATTATTGAATTTTCATGTCGCCCTTCCTGTGTTAAGTAATTCTTAGAATCAACAAGAATCTATGACTTATACTTGTGCCAGTATAGAAGGTTCACATTGACGTTTTTCTATGAGGTTGTATCTTATTGACTCTGACACATTGCTATAAGAGTTTGACCTAGGGTAGCACCCTAGGCCTATTTTATTCATTGATAGGTTACCTTTCACTTAGTATATGGCATTCCATCATTGGTCCTTAATTGATAATTTTCCCATGTGCCCAACAACAATACCTTTATTTTCACATTGGGATTCATGCAATACCTTGGATTCCATTTTCCTCATTAGAGGAATTCATTGCCTCTGATAGTTGTTTTCATTATTGGTTGTTTCTTAGAGGGTCCCTTCCATGTGATATTCCATATGGTGCATGCAAGAGACATATCCAGTTTTGTGTCCGCCCAATATTTCATCGAAGTCCTTGAAAATATTTGTCCTTTTATTGTTCCTCGTGTTGGATGATGGGGGATTCCTTAATTCTCTCCTTCCATTGGATATTTTTCCATTGACTGTGGCTCATTTTCTCTGGGATCGGGATCTAGAGTATTTTTAGTACCTTGGGGCTTGTATTCATCATTGGAATGTTTCCTCGCTATTGATAGTGGGAATAGATCAATGTAGCTTCATCAATAGATTATACAAGTGTTCGATGTCATCTCATTCATTCACACTTTCTAGAATGTACTAGGTACCTTAACACCCATTATCATTATCAACGGGTTTTCTCACATTTGTTAATGGTATATGTCAATGACCAGTAATCAAATGGTCTCTCACTATGTTCAACTTCATCTCATCTATTCACATGGTGTAAACGCGTACCATTGGTGGTATGTTTTGAAGATCTTGGGTCTATAGTAGAATCACTACTTTTATGCTCCTGCTCGAGTTGCATTAGACAATACCACTCCTTTAAATGACATTGGTACTTGAGAAGGATCATTTCGTTCATCTCTTTGGTTTCAATTATTCTCCTTTGGTTATGAGACATAGATCCACTATGTATTTGTTCGTGGCTATGATCTCTTTTGACATGGCTCCACGGTGTACTCATTTTCCATGTCCATGATCATTACTTATTTACATACTTCATGGATATACAATGTACTTAATTTGGCGGCCATGCTTTCGTCTCTCCTGAGCATGGGTCTACCTGCCTTGGGAAGAGAGTAGCCTCATACTTGAATTCTTCTTTAGGTTTTGTTCCAGTTTGGTGTTTGGTAAGCTTTGCTTGGACCCGTTGTGTAGTCTCCTCTTGGATTATATAATGTATTTCAACCATCATCTACCCTTCTAACCTCACACATTAGGGAGCATATTTTTCCACATCACTACATGGATGCACTTGTTGGCCTACATCTTAAGTCTTTCCCACTTGCAGACTTAATTCCCCCCCGTTTCCTCCTCAGATTCTTTTAAAAACTCCCTTTGTCTAGTCATATGCTCCCTATGCTCTGGAAATCACATATGTAACTTTGTATATGCGCCTTTCCCTTCAAGAGCTAGCATATGAACTTTTTAGAAAAAAATTATAAAATTGTGAATTTTCAAGTGGAGTTCATGGGTTTCTCCTCTTCATTACCTCCTATATCCCATGTATAACTACTCAAACTGAATGTTGTAAGTATAAATACATTCCATTGGGTAGAGGATATGAATCATCCTTATAAGAATGATTATGCTAGAGAATTCATGTTGAGTTTGTAAGCCCATTCCTTGAGTTTTTAAGATTCTACCCTCATTTCTGGAAACCCCTATTTCCAACACCTTTCTCATATATCTCGTTTAGAAAGAGACTCATTCTCTTTCATTGACTTGTTCAAAGAAAGGATTCAATAGGTTTGAGATATATTTAGTTGTCCAATGGAGGAATCTAGAGATTAGTTTCAGGCAATTCCACAATGGTTTCAATTTGTATCATTCCTCAATTTTATGTTATTAAGATAATGAGAACTCTCTTTCTTGTCCCTTTCTTATGTTTTTAAGTTAATTGTGTAATATCTATACATTTGATTATCCTGAATCTAAATTGTTTTCATTCTAATTGTTATAGTTAAGAGTTAGTTTTTATAACTACCTACGTTGCAACCTTGGTCTTCTTTATGTGTAGGTTATTAAAGAATGCTTTGGAGCAGTGGTCCACACAAGAGATCTTATTCGCACGTAAGGATTGAAGTTAGCAATCTTTCGGATTATAGGTAGTTATTTATTTATTAATTCTTAACTGCTTATTTTGGATAGAGTTGGTTATTGGGGTGCATGCTCTCTGTGAGCTTCTATCCCATATCATAGGGGATTTATATTAGATCATAGGGGATTTATCCTAGAAACACTTGGGGTGTCCATGGCCTACCTAAGCCTACCAACAATTGTAGTTTTGAGTTAGATCATTCTAATGAGTTACTATGCACCCCAAATAGAGATTATATGAAAAATTTGCACCCTCAGGAAGTTGATTTATCAACTAGCCACCTCAAGGCCCACAATCATTTTGGCACTTCGTCTTGTAGAGTTAGGGTTTTGGATATTTAGGGGTTTTTCTCTTAGGGTTTAGTACTTTATGTTAAAAGGCCTTTTTGGCCTCTTGTAATGTCTTATTGTGAATGAGTGTAGCTGACACCTCTCTCTCTTCAGAGATAAGCTATTGTCATTCTAGCTAGTTTGTATTGCTTTGCATTTTACAATGTTTTCCTATTTCATTCATTAATCGAATTTGGGTTTCATATATTATTGTTCTCTTTGCATTATTTATATGTGTGTGTTTCCATTCATATTCCTTCCTTTCATTTTGTTCTCTATACAATCCAGATCACACATGAATCAATAGGAGAGATACTATGGATCATGCATTATACATCTACATGGTATGTTGTCTCACATATAGGTCAGGCTATAAGTGACCAGAATTGCAGTCTTATGGGAGTGAATGTTCACATTATTAGTAAATAGTTATATGGAATCCAATGTGGTCTTTGGGGCATCTCTAGTGCTCTATTCTAGGAAGCCATATTTTATTGGGTTTCTCACTCTATATACCACATCTTATATGATTTCCAACTATGGAAGGTATCAAAGGTTGAGAAAATCAAAGATGTTTATGTGCTTTCTTTTTTTCATACTTTTTGAAACATGTTTCAATAAATCTCTCGGGGTTCTTGTGTGAATATGCAATGCCAAAATTATTAGTTTTCATGTTCCTTAATTGTTGCAATAGGTAAGTCAAAATATCCCTGGAACTCTTCATTGTTGAACACCTTGTTATTTCCAATTTAAACATATTTTTTATGCACTTTGTAAGAATATAATGATCAATATCCTTTCTAAACTCCACAATCATCCGTTGGTTAGTAGGTTCATCTATGAGATTATGGTTTTCCTCTTAATCTCCTTCACCTATTGGTGTGGTATTACACTCACCTTCAAATTGTTGTAGTTGAGTACTAATGCCAATGATGATGCATAAATTATTGATAAATAACATTGGTGATTCAATAGATTTTGGTAATACATTTGTCCTCACCATAAGATCCATGCGTGGCAAGCCAGGTGAAATGGAAGGGGACACTCCCTTAATGTGAATATATTTTTGCACAACATGTTCTCATAGAATTCTCCTCCTTGCATCTAGGAAGTCATAAAAGGTTGTCTTTGATCTAGGATTGTACACACTATATAACTTATTTGGTTATCTAGATTCTAACTTCATGTTCGTAATGTCGATGTTGGAAAGGTCACAA
>CBVK0100005177.1:0-15586 GCA_900067695.1 Picea abies | reverse complement strand
AATAACCATACATGACAACTCTTAAAAATATGAAATAGATTTGTCTCAACAATGTATCACACTCATGCAATCCAATCCATACAAATTGTTCCATTGTTAATCAATGAGCAGGGGGGTGAAAAAAGGTTATGGGATATGTGAGGGGGTTGTATTGAGTGAAAATATGATATAATGAGGGGGAAAAAACATGGCCACTGCTCAATGATAACAACAATCAATTGAAAAGCAAACCAATAAAACATCATTGTAACCTACACAAGTCACTGTCAATTTCAACCGCCTTAACACAAAAATTCTCTTTACTATAATTAATCTCAGAATAGGGAGTGGTCAAAGTGGTGACACATGGCCCCACTGTCAAGTGACATGTGTCAGGTCCCAATCGGTACTAAGGTTCTGTCAAAAGTACAAAAACAAGTGACACATGGTAGACCTAGGTAGGTTCATGTCACCCTAGGTGACATCATCATGCCACGTCATATTCGATGCTTCGAGACTTCAGGAATTTTTTTATCATCGACAATTTCTAAAACCTGTCGAACTACCGAACTATCGAATGGGTCCATGTCACCCTCGATGATGTCATCGGGTCACTTCACTTTGACAACCCGGGTATTCAACGATTTTGTTTTCTCATTGACACTTCCACAAAACTGCTGAACTACCGAACTGTCGAACACTTCTACATCACCCTCGGTGACGTCATCATGTCACATCACTTTGAAAACCCGCGAATTCAACGATTCTTCACATCTACACATTGTCAAAACTCTCAAACTACAAACTGTCAACAACTTCTTTTCGTAGTTTTGGGACTTCAACGATTCTCTGCTATAGCTTTAAAACAATAGGAGGGCGAAGTCCGAAGGACTTCTATGCTTAACCTTCATGCATCTTCTCTAGATTTGATGATTTCGGGGGATCTGTATTCTTCTAAACAGATCCAATGACCCATATTTAACTTTGTGGCCCACTACCACGTCTATTCTAGTTTATCAAATCGTTATACCTCCTAATCTTTCCTATACCACCCAGGAGCTCTCTCAGCGTCGCTCTGACACTCTGTACATCAAATCCATGTGGAATTTTTACTTCAAATTCCACATTTGTGGCCCATCCAAGTTTAGTGTTGAAACCATGGGCTCTGATTCCACATTTGTGGCCCATCCAAGTTTAGTGTTGAAACCATGGGCTCTGATGCCAATTTTTAACGTCCCATGGCCACCCAAGCTGTGAACACGCCAGTACTTCAAAACCAAAATTTTCTGAAACCAGATTGTAATATACCCAGCTACCCAGGCTGGGTCATTCCACTTGAACTATCATGCTCTGATATACATATATATCTAATGCAAATTTAAATAGACATAAACATTCTGCTACAATATAGATTAATGCAGAAATAATAGTAATCCTACTCATGCAACAGATACAGGAAATACTGATAACATTATAACACATGTGCAAGATACACAACATATAATTAACATAGAATTGGTACTTATCTTTTTATGAGAAGACCACCGACTGGATGCAGACCTTCCATGAACCTCCCAACCTTAGACCACACTGCTCCAAGCTATCAGCACTGGGTCACCCCCGAGCTAGGACTAAACTCCACCCAGGGTAAATGAAATCTTAGGCTAGGCTGAGACTATGAAAAGTTGCACAATGCAACATGAAGGATTCTCTCCAAGAAGCCTACTTACACCCACTGCTCATAGACTCTCATTCCCCACAGGCTTGTCCCACCCTAGGAATATACACCTTAACTATTCCATAGTCCATCGACTACTCCACTTCCCTTCCAGGGCTTCAACAATAGGTCAGATCAGAAATTATCAGATCTTTGTAGCTGTTGTTGGACTCCCTCTAGGAGAAATCACTTCCCCAAAAAACTCTCTCACCTAGAGAGAGCTGCTCATAGGCCTGAAAACCTGCCAAAAAACTCTCTCACCTAGAGAGAGCTGCTCATAGGCCTGAAAACCTGCTTCTTCAACCCGCGAGCCTGACAACCTGCTTCTTAAAGTAATAGGCTTGACAACCTGCTCCTTATGTCTAGCTCTTAAATCAACTAGGTAACCACAGTAGAAAAAATGGGTAAGGCAAGGGACGACTCAACAAATTATAGAGGTTCACGATGGTAGAGGGTTCAACAATGGTGGAAAAGGATGACTATGTGCCTGCTCACTGCATGAGTGAATGGGTGCAGAGGATGGCTAGAATGGTCAGAATGGTGAGAGTGAACTCGTGAGGAAGGATGGAAAGAATGGCTAGCGAACTCCCACAATGATGGAATTTCCCACATAAATCTACATGCGTCTTGGATGACACTTGGCTCTTCAGGAGCTCGTTCCTCTCCACTTGGAGTTCGTTCCTCTCCCCAAAGGGACTTAGGATAACCTTAGTAATTTAGGAAATACATTATAATATTACTTTAGGTTAAGCCCTCAAGATTAGCCCATTTTTCCTAGCCTCTCAATCCCCTTCCCTTTCTCTTTCTAGTGGAACTCAGTCCCTGATAACTTTTTCTTCATGGTCGGTCTACACACAACGATGCATTTTTATTAATGATCTACACAATTATATAAACAAAATCAGGCTCATTGGCCTTAACATATAGGCTCTTCGGCCTAATACACACATAAGCCTTCGAGCTTATAAAAATTTGTCTCACCAGTCTATAAACATCATTACAATTCAATAAGGGCTCTACTTTGGGGTATTACAAGTCAGGCTTCTCGAATTTGAAGGGGCAATCTAAGGGTGTCCTTCTTTCAGGTTTTAACTGACCCTTGCCTCTTCAAGCAATCAGATCTGTCAACAGTCATTGTTGCTTCAACCATCAATCCTGCTCTTCCATAACTGTTCATGTGGCTCCATGCAACTTCAAGTATGTGGGAAGGTGGTGCATTCAATGTTTTCAGATGTGAGCTAGAATGCTGAGCAAGCTTTCTATTTTCTTCATTGAAGCTTCTCCACTTCACCTTGCTAGTCCACCTCACCAATCCCACTATGATATCATGGCTAGTACCCAAGGCATTTCCATCTCAGACAGTTTTTTGGTGTTTTTCTATTAATCAATAGCATAATTACATACTTCATAATCACGTTGCATGAAGTCTTAGCATAATTACAATCATGGAGAAAAACATAGTGTTACAATATTGAAGAGGTTGTAATGTCCACACCATTTGTCCATCTATAACACTGACATCGATATATGTCAACCAAATATAATATGTTATACAAAACTAAAAATATAGTGATAATAAATCTATTATGGACTAAATAATAGTATTTCACAAAACTTTTTACATATACAAATAACACTTATAAAATTTATCATATCAACTATGGGAAGAAGAGAAATCTGTGACAATTATGTTTGGCACCATTCTTAACTATTGTTTTATCAACCTAAAGTATTAGTAGTGAGTTGCATGATAAACATTAATTAATATATACAAAGTTCACCCACTTAGATCCATATTAACTTTGGCTCTTTTAAGCATAGAAATACTTACATTTCAATAGTTTTTTAATCCCTCTTGGTGTTCAATATATATGGAGTTAAGATAGATCTTTTGTAATACAATCAACATAGATCCATCTTAACTCTAAATCTATTAATCACCCAAAGGGATTAAAAAGAAATCAAAGAACAAATATCTCAATGTTTAAAAGATGTAGAGTTAAGATGGATTTAAGAAGAAAATTAACAATATTAAAATAAAAACAAACTTTCATGAGTTTCATAGTGAAACTTAGGATTGGACAAGACCTAAAACACAATGTAAAAAAATAATATGTAATATTTGTGATATCAATAAAATGGAACATGAAAAATGTTTTCTCTTAAAATGCCCTACCTTTTTTTTTCTCCAAGGAAATTTCCTCTTATATATTAATATAAAATTTTCATTCATAGTATAAAATATGCATTAAATACTCCAAAAATTATGTATCTTGCTCCATCAATCATAGAGATTTTACTGATTCAGTAATAAGAGTAATTATAACCACAAAAAGAACTAGCATACATCTAGTGAGCCCATGAGATACTAGAATCCATACTGGCAAAATAGTAATTGGCCTTTCTTCACTCCGGACAGAAGAACTAAAGTAAAAAACTGACTATTGTTCTATAGAAAATACCATGCATCATAGAAGATTTAGGAACAATGTAGGGCCCATATGCCCATCTTCCATATGGGTATAAATAATTTTACCTTCCTAGTGCTGCATAGCTCTTTTGGATAGCTCATCTGACTATTGATTATATTCTCTATAGATGTGTGAGAATCCAAGAGTCTTGAAGTCTTTATAAAGGTCATTTATCTGGTCTTTCCAACACTCCATATTTAGGACTTGTAGGACACATTTATGATTTAACCAGTCAATAACAATTTTGGAGTCCCGAAACACTTGTAGGTCCTAAAGATGTAGACGAGATGCTAAAGTTAGTAAAGCCCAAACTCCCAAAAACTCAACTCTAGTGTTCGTACATGGTCCACAATTTAACATCCATCTATATTCAGTATGCGATTTAATCTTGATGACTCCTCCCACACCACTTATATGACCACGAACCTGTGCAACTCCATCAAACCACCCTGCTAGGACACCCTCCTTTAGCACTGGGGGTGTGCGTTAGGGAAAGGCTGGCAGATTTTGTACCTGAGAATTCCTTAAACACCCGAAAGTCCTGTGAAGGACCGAAAAAGATGAAGGCCGACCATTCTAAAAAGTAACCTTATTGCGTTCCAGCCACAATTTCCATCATACAATAGGATGGCAGTGTTGGGCGAAGTGGACATTTTCTTGTCCAATCTTTAATGCATGATTGCAGAGAGGAGCCCATCCAACTGAAGTTTAATTTATAGACTTTAAGAATCCGACTCCAAACCTATTGGGTAAAACTACAATGGAGCATCATGTGTAACACTGTCTCTGACTCTGACCTACACATGCCACATATGCTTGGTCTAGACCATCCTCTTCTCTGCAAATTGTCTTGGGTGAGGATCTTGTCTTCCATCATTAACCATGTGAAAAGTTTTATTTTTGGCGCGAGATCCCAATCCCAAAGTGATCGATGCCACCAACTTTTGTTGTGATTCCAAATCTTTGAGGCTAAGACATCGTAGACATTTTTAGTTGATATGTTACCCGATCTATCTCCCCCAGTCCAAATTAGTTTATATAGTCGATCAGTCAAAAGAATACCCGAGTTAACCAAAGTTTTGTAGTAGTGATCCCACTCGGACACCTCTTCACCAATAATACCCATCTCCTCACTTGATTTCCATTGAGCCAAAACAACGCCCGTCCTGCCCGAACCTCTTGCCTGATACAAGTAGTAGATACTTCGTTGTTGAAGAGTAATGATAAGTTCGTGCGATAAAAGTGAATTATTTCCTAGTCCAAGGATCTCATCCTCTCCAATACGAATAGAGTGGCCTATTCCAGGATTCCAAGCCAACCGGTGTGTGACAACATCCAAAGATTTTACCAGACTTCTCCAAGTGCTAGAGACGTTTAGAGTCCTAATCGGGGAGCGTCTCAGCCAAGACACTACCGAGGAAGTGGTAAAGTATTTGTCCTTTAGAACTTTGTGCCAAAGGCCTTCCTTCATCAAGCAATGCCTCAAAGTGTTTGCAACCAATGCTCTACTAAACACAAACAAATTCTTGACCCCCAACCTCCGAAAAATTTAGGTTTTGCAATGTTTTCCCAATTGCAAAGATGTATACACTCCCTTGCCCCACTTAAAATGCCCTACCTATGTACAGATTAAGTTGTAATTTCATAATATTTGTAACACCGTGATATTCATAACTTGATAGTTTATGAAATTAAAAAAAAATAGAAATATTTTTTTCCAATCTTTAAATATTTCATTATCACTAAATACAATATAAATTGAAAACAATAATACAAATATATTTTTTATTTTTTAAAATTTTTCTTCTTTATCCTTAAACACCGACATTAAATTGTAAATTGAAAAAATATAAAATTAAAATTTTCCATCTTTATCCTTAAACACCAATATTAGATTGTAAATTGAAAATATATATATATTAGCTCGAATGAAAAAAGAGTGACAATTGAAAAGTGAAATATATATATATTCGCTCGAATGAAAAAAAAGTGAAAATTCTTGTCAATGCCCGATTCCTCAAATGAAGCTGTGACTTTATCAGCTTAAGGGCACTGCAACCGCGTTGAGTCACTGATAATTCGAACCAATCCGGGATAAAACTTGGGCGGAAAGAAAAGAAAACCTTGTTAAATTCAGTCGTTGAGGCGTAGACGATTCAAATCCAATCCGGGAGAGAACTTGGGTGAAAAGAAAAGAAACCCTTCTTAAATTCAATTAGAACAGGGGCCTCCATGAGTCCATTCGTAAGGTCTAAGCAGTCATAGTCATCTTTAGAAAGAATCCTCTTGCCCGCCTGTTGTTTTGCTTTGCTTCGCGTTTGGTGGGAGTGATGCCTATTATTCGGAGCAGTTTCCAATTCATCGCAGGGACTGCATTTGGGATCTATCTGGCGCAGAATTACAACGTCCCTAACATCCAGAAACTCATCAACACAGGCCTCCTCATGGCCAAGCATTACGAAGAAAACTATCGGAAGCCCAAGAAGTCTAACAAGTCGGACGATATTGATAATGATGATCATTAGGCAGGCAGGGAGGTATCCTGTTATTTCATATTTGATTTTGTATTTCTCGGTTTCCTAAAACAGTAGCTTCATGTCTCTGATCATAATGAGATCGAGAGCGGTTTTTAGAATTTTGGGGATGCCCGCATAGCATTGGAATTAGCATATAGATATAAATATTTCTTATTTTCACCAACTGTGAATACTTCGGGCTGTACACATTTGGGCAATGGAACCCTCTATAACCCAGATTAATAAAATTAGGGTTGTTTGAAGTCTGCTTTTTTAATCATGTCTATTTCTGTAGCATGCAAGTCATTTAGTTTCCACTTCCATTATTTTGTGACATATTTATGCCTTTCAAAGTGAGTGTTGTAACTGAATTTTTGGGGGCATTTAGGGTACTAGATACAGGTTCTGAACTCTTGAAAACAGCTTTGGTTTGTGTCATTGTGTCAGTGTGCCACTCTACCTGCTTGGGAAAATGTACGCTCAACTTACTGGCTGGGCTGTGGTCTAGCTGTAGACGGGTAGGAGTTTACTAACTATCTCAGGTTTGATTCTGTATGGACTCTACCTGAAAACCCCCAAAGAGACACATCCAGAAGTTTCGATCCCACTCTGTAAAAAATTAGATGGTTTGTGTCCAAATTGGGTGGTTATGATCTACTGAAAATAACAAAGTCTGTCTGTCTACTTCGGATGGATAATAAAATACTGAAGATAGAAACTGTTGGAGGAAGGATCCTTCTAACATGAATTGCCTTAAAGATTAACTGAACCAACAATATGGCATGGAAAGTTCGGTTTAAACTAATTAAAGAACTATACGACAATATTGTAGGGAAACCAGGAAGAAAGATGAACTGACTAAAACAATTAATTCAACTATACACAGAATACAAGAAACAGAGCTAAATTTGCTCTTTAAGACAGTAGTCTTCAATAGCTGCATTAAATGGATCTTCCTATAATTTTTTTTGTATTTTTAATAGAATACATTCAGCATATATCTATCTAAATTCCAGATCTATTATCTAAATTCCAGATCTATCAAGTACGTAACTTAAATGCATCTTCCTATAATTTTTATTTTTAATAGAATACATTCAGCATATATTTATCTAAATTAATTCCAGATCTATCAAGTACGAAAAGTATGAAGAAGGATAAATTTTTTGATCATATGTAATATATAAGTTGTTCGTGTAAGTTCCTCTTTGCTTAATTGAACTTTGATATTATTATTGCCCCCTTGAAATGGCCAAAGGAAACCTAAATAAGAAACTTGCATTCTTTACAAAAACATACGGGCTAAATAAGAAACTTGCATTCTTCCCAAAAACATATGGGTTTAAATGTGTGTAATTGTATCATTTCATACACTTTGAGCAATCACATTGCTAGGTTAAGAATTGTTACACATAATAATGGTATATCTAATCATGTAGAGCGAAATGATGTAAAAATGAAAGTGGGGAAATATTAAGATAAGAAAGTAAAGGATTTGACTTTGACCAAATGTTTGGGGTCAAGAAAGACTAAAATATCTATGAAGGTAATAAGCATACTTATTTGTACACAAGCCCACATAACAACAAAATGGCTATTAAACTCCCTCAAACTTAAAGAAGAAACTATGAAGATAAAGGGTCCCCTAATTAAAGGAAAACACATTTCAAACCAAGGAGAATGCTAAACTTTAAGATGCAAAACCAAAATAATGTACAACAATAATAATTTCTCATAACACAAGGACCCAAATATAAGCTACAACATTATCCTTGCGCAAAATTAAACATTTTACCAAATGTTATGTTTCAAACATCTAAAAATTAAAATCCATTACAAACAAAACCACCAAAATGAATCATACTATCACACACTAAGGACAAAACTCACATTTACAACATAAAATCCATTAAAAACAAAACCACCAAAATGAATCATACTATATCACACACTAAGGACAAAGCTCACATTTACAACACCTCATGAATACTTTAAGTCTAAGGATAAAACTCACATTTACAACATAAAATCCATTAAAAACGAAACCACCAAAATGAATCATACTATATCACACACTAAAGCTCACATTTACAACACACCTCATGAATACTTTAAGTTGATGTTGTGATCTTCTTGTAATGTAACTTGCAAACTTCTTGGGACTTCACAAGTCATTATTGTGATATTCTACTCACTCTCAAGTATTTTTTTTAACTTAAATGATTTTCATTGAAAAAGAGTTATGTACAAGATTGTGTGACCATTATACAAATTTGTTGGTTTCTTATAATTTCGATGTTAATGATTTGATCCAAAGACTAGCTTTATTACTTTGAAAGATAAATCATCACTACTCAACTATTGAGATTGTTTTACAACTTATTGTAATGACTAGTAGATAGTTGACCAACATTCTCAATTGATGCAACTTTTAGATTTGAAATGGCCTCTATAACCCAGATTAATAAAATTAGGGTTGTTTGAAGTCTGCTTTTTTAATCATGTCTATTTCTGTAGCATGCAAGTCATTTAGTTTCCACTTCCATTATTTTGTGACATATTTATGACTTTCAAAGTGAGTTGTAACTGAATTTTTGGGGGCATTTAGGGTACTAGATACAGGTTTTGAACTCTTGAAAACAGCTTTGGTTTGTGTCATTGGGTCAGTGTGCCACTCTACCTGCTTGGCAAAATGTACGCTCAACTTGCTGGTTGGGCTGTGGTCTAACTGTAGACTGGTAGGAGTTTACTAACTATCTCAGGTTTGATTCTCGGCTCATTCCTGTATGGGCTCTACCTGAAAATCCCCAAAGAGACACATCCAGAAGTTTCGATCCCACTCTGTAAAAAAATTAGATGGTTTGTGTCAAAATTGGGTGGTTATGATCTACTGAAAATAACAAAGTCTGTCTGTCTACTTCGGATGGATGATAAAATACTGAAGATAAAAACTGTTGGAGGAAGGATCCTTCTAACATGAATTGCCTTAAAGATTAACTGAACCAACAATATGGCATGGAAAGTTCGGTTTAAACTATTTAAAGAACTATACGACAATAGTGTAGGGAAACCAGGAAGAAAGATGAACTGACTAACAATTAATTCAACTATACACAGAATACAAGAAACAGAGCTAAATTTGCTCTTTAAGACAGTAGTCTTCCATAGCTGCATTAAATGGATCTTCCTATAATTTTTTTTTTATTTTTAATAGAATACATTCAGCATATATCTATCTAAATGCCAGATCTATCAAGTACGTAACTTATATCTGCATTAAATGGATCTTCCTATAATTTTTGTGTATTTTTAATAGAATAAATTCAGCATACATCTATCTAAATTAATTCCAGATCTATCAAGTACGAAAAGTATGAAGAAGGATAAAATGTCTCTTGGTGTAAATTTTTGATCATGTGTAATATATAAGTTGTTCGTGTAAGTTCCTCTTTGCTTAATTAAACTTTGATATTATTATTGCCCCCTTGAAATGGCCAAAGGAAACCTAAATAAGAAACTTGCATTCTTCAAAAAAACATACCGGTTAAATAAGAAACTTGCATTCTTCCCAAAAACATATGGGCTTCAATGTGTGTAATTGCATCATTTCACACATTTTGAGCAATCACATTGCTAGGTTAGGAATTGTTACACATAACAATGGTACATCCAATCATGTAGAGTGAAATGATGTAAAAATGAAAGTGGAGAAATATTAAAAAGAGAAAGTAAAAGATTTGACTTTGATCAAATGTTTGGAGTCAAGAAAGACTAAAATATCTATGAAGGTAATAAGCATACTTATTTGTACATAGGTCCACATAACAACAAAATGGCAATTAAACTCCCTCAAACTTAAAGAAGAAACTATAAAGATAAAGAGTCTCTTAATTAAAGGAAAACACATTTCAAACCAAGGAGAATGCTAGACTTTAAGATGCAAACTAAAATAATGTACAAGAATAATAATTTCTCATAACACAAGGACCCAAATATAAGCCATAGCATTATCCTTGCACAAAATTTAACATTGTACCAAATGTTATGTTTCAAACATCTAAAAATTAAAATCCATTAAAAACAAAACCACCAAAATGAATCATACTGTATCACACACTAAGGACAAAGCTCACATTTACAACACCTCATGAATACTTTAAGTCTAAGGATAAAGCTCACATTTACAACATAAAATCCATTAAAAACAAAACTACCAAAATGAATCATATTATATCACACACTAAAGCTCACATTTACAACACACCTCATGAATACTTTAAGTTGATGTTGTGATCTTCTTGTAATGTAACTTGCAAACTTCTTGGGACTTCACAAGTCATTATTGTGATATTCTACTCACTCTCAAATAATTTTTTTTAACTTAAATGGTTTTCATTGAAAAAGAGTTATGTACAAGATTGTGTGACCATTATACAAATTTGTTGGTTTGTTATAATTTCAATGTTAATGATTTGATCCAATGACTAGCTTTATTACTTTGAAAGATAAATAATCACTACTCAACTATTGAGATTGTTTTACAACTTATTGTAATGACTAGGAGATAGTTGACCAACATTCTCAATTGATGCAACTTTTAGATTTGAAATGGAGATAGTTGACCAACATTCTCAATTGATGCAACTTTTAGATTTGAAATGGACCACTTTTTCATCTTCATTAAGGGGTAGATTTTTTTATAATTATCTTGCTACACAGTTAAATAGGTTGAAATGTTTCTCTTTTCCTTCTTTTTTCTTCATTTTTGTTCACTCTTTATTTGCAAGTTTCGAAGAAATGACCTTTGACATTGTTAGGTTCTCTAATGACCTTGATTGCCTTTCATAATTTAATTTTATAAAAAAGATTAATTCTTTTTCCTTTTCCATCAAATCTAATAGCTCCTTAGTTGATATCCCCTAGGAGAGATACCAAGCCAGGAAACTAAAAACCACAAGAAGGACGATTCCTTCACAACATCATTTTCAATACAACTCTCAACATTATTAGGAGACCTTTGACCCAACACCATTCCCATCAAGAGGTGGAATTAGATCATTTATAGAGCCAAGAAACCCAAACTTGATTTGAGATCATTTTGACCCATTAATATTTGGTCTTAGAGTCCTTAACCAAGTGGGTTCTTAATTTTTGCATTGCTTTCATTGGAAAGCAGAGTAAGAAGAAGCTTTGAAATTTAAACATGAAGCAACCATGTGACCATGCTCAAAATCAGCCATGCAATGAAAAACAATGTGCTCATAATCTGTTAATTAGGTCCATTTTCTTTAATTACATTCTAATATGATTTTTTGAGGAAATCTTTGTTCTAACGTCAACTTCAATGCAAATTATAGTGGAAGTAAAAGTTGGCAAATGCGTTAGCTTTAGATACAAGGCAACAAAAACCTAACAAAAGCATTCCCAATGACAGAGAGAGACTTGACATACCAATATTCAAGAGGTAGGTGGGCATTTGTAATCCAATCAAGATCGAAGATAGAGTTTTGGTATAAGGATTGAAACTTCACCAACAAGGCCTCATAACGAGGTCAACCCTCCCCAAGAACTAAGGCATGTTGCAAATGACACATTGTACGTTAGGAGAAGACATAAATTTAAGGAAGAAAAACCCTTGGCATAAGGGTGGATCACTATGATATATTGCAAGAAGAAGCTCTGGGACTTGGGCATCTAGAGTTGGAGACATTTTAGCATGGACGAAACATTGTTGTAGATCAACCTATGTATTAGATAGTAATTGTCCTCTTCCTTGGCTGAGGGATGATCGAGATTTAGAATCAACATCGAGGTGGTCTTGTTGATGAAAAAGGATAAGAGATGAGGGGGTGTGGATGGAGGTCTCCTTGACTCCGAAAGTGAATCCTTGAATGAAGCAAACTTCCCTAGGTGTAATTCTATGTCATGCAAATTTATCAAGGCTAAAGACCTTACTTCCTTTTGAGGTAGAACCATGCCATTTCTAGGAAAAATGGGCTTTCCATTGATAGGGACAGAGCAATGAGAATGATTGATCGATGAGCCTAGTTGGAGCAAGGAACACATGTCAAGTTTTGAGTAGTAACAATGATTAGAGGTAGAACTAGATGGAAGTGGACACTAGGAAAATTCCCAACTGCTAACACGTTGTGTTTCACCATCATCCACCTTCAATCGCTAGTCCCTTACTAACTCACAAGTTGTTCAAAGTGCTATATTGTAACTTCATTCTACTTGCAATTTTGATTGCCTTTTTCTTCTTTGGCTTTTTCATTCCTCAAGGATTCAACCCAAAAGGCCTAACACAAGTCATGAATGAAATAGAGATTGAATAATCCATTACAAAACTAAAAGGTAAAGGCCCTTTTCATAATATTAGTAAAATGTTAGACAATTTTGGAGGGTGAGTATGCTTGCTTGCTTGGCCTTCCCCTCTTCTCCTTTATACAATAAAAAATAAAAGATCTTTAACTCATTGTGCTCTATAGTACCCTTTTCACATACTTTATCCACATGATAATTAAAAAAAGTCAAATATGCTCTAACCACTTGTGTCTTGGAATTGTTTTTACATTCCATTGTTGGTTTGATGAGGTTGCTTGCCTATTACAATGAGTGGGCATCTTGATGGACATGCTTCCCCTGTTTGGGTACTCCCTAGATGCCCTTGGTAGGAGTTGAACATGATCATTAGGAGGACCCTGGATGCCCTTGGTAGACGCTGAACATGATCATTAGGAGGACATCTATAGTAATACATTTAGGCCACCTGGGTAGATCCACTACACGGGCTTAGACCCAAGATGGCCTTCTATGCAAAGCATTTCATGGAGATGAGAGACTAACATATACACTTTGTAGTTAGATGCACGCCCTCTTGACCAATTTCGGGTTAGTGCTCATTAGTGTTAGTTGGAAGTCGATCACCATATTCCATGAGTGGATAAGGTTTGTTGACTCTCCCGCCTACAGGAGATTGAGATAAAGGCGTATTTCATTTTTAGATGCCCCATCTATTATGAGATTTGAGGTCAATACCATTGCCTTTTTGGGGAGTCTTAAAATTCCCTCTACATCTTCTTCATGTATCTAGACTAGTGATGCTTGGATTTTACATGAGGGGGGTTTTCGAGCTTAAACCGTCTTTGTTTAGGCCATCTTCACCAATGAACACTACCAAGAATATCACCTCCTTCTTCCCGGTGCTCACAGATAGTGGCACCAAGAGGTAGCCAGATAATAGTTCCACCTTAGCTTCCAAATCTATGAGACGTCGAGTAGATCCCAGACCTTCACCCCTTAGCTTCCAAATCTATGAGACGTCGAGTAGATCCCAGACCTTCACCAATGAGATCCTTACGACAGTGTTGGGTCTGGGCTCAGGATAATGTTTCCGTTCACAATAGAGACCCTTCATCCCTCTCATTTAGATCTTAGCAAAGAGCAAACTCTTTCAAGCAGTACGTTGAATCTAGATCTTCCATTTCATCTTCTAGTTTTTGTAGCTCATCTTCTAGTGTATCCAGATAGTCCTCTATTAGGAGTTCCTTTGCTTCGGTGTTAGATGGTAGGAGAGATCCACCTACTGTCAATATAAACTCATAGTTTAACAACATCTCCTCCTCATCAATGGGCAATGGTGCATTTTGAGACCTTGAGTACATTTTCTAGATATCTTCAGTGGAGATAATTTTATAGGTTCTTGAGTTCTTAATAGGAATCCTTTCTCCTCCAAGGTATCTTTTTATTTTTTAGAAGATAGACTTTAGATTCTAGGTTTTTGACATCATACGATAGATATGCTTTTATAGGAAATGCACTTACACTCTCACTATGTATTTTTCTAATGTACCTAGGAGTCCCTTTAACCTATTTATGGTCATTTGCTAGATATTAATATAATGATCTTATCTTATCCACAACATAAATACCCTCCTATTCCTTTAGGACTACTTATGTGTAATATAATCTACATAGATGCATCTTAACTTTGGATCTATTATGCATGGATCTTAACTCTGGATCTTATCATTGCACGGAGGAGGGCCCTTGTGCCACAAACAAGGGGGCCTCATACACTAATTTGGTGTGTGGCTTCGCCGTGACCTTAAAATTAAATTATTATTATTTTTATAAGAACAAATTCTCACAAACTACATAGTGACACTAAGTGTTATATAAGATTGAAACACCATGTAAAAAATATTATATAATATTTGTTAAACTAAGAAAATAAAAGATGAAAAATACTTTCTCTTAAAATTCTTACCTATGTAGACAATAAATCTTAATTTCATAATATTTGTTAACACCACTTATCTTTATAATTTGTCACTTTATTAAAACAAAAAAAATTAAAAAAATTTCTTAACAATCTTTTCTTTTTTATTGTGAAAAAATAAATAAGAAAACAAATCAATTAATCCTTTATCAATTCTTTAAAGATTTGATTATGGAAAAATAAATAAGAAAACAAATCAATTAGTCCTTTATTAACTTCTTAGAAATGTAATATGCCAAAGTTAATCATCATTATATATATTTTAATTAATATTAATATATTCTAAAAAAATTATTTTTTATATTATGAATTTTAAAATTTTATCAATACAATATATAAACACAAATTTTGTATATTGTGAAATTTAAATTTTTTAGAATGTAATATATAAACACCATGTATCACAATATTGAATAGTGCTATTATGTATCAACCATCAAATCTAAATAATAACAATTCAATTCAGATATATAATGTGTAGGTTGCTCACTTAAATAATGAGTCTCAGTGAATTGAAAAAAAATACCAAAGTAAAAACATTCAACGTTATTGTACTGCCAAAAGTAGTATATACCAATGAGTTAGCATTGACTTTCATATTAGTTTTGTGTTGACTTGAAAA
>CBVK0100005176.1:0-15586 GCA_900067695.1 Picea abies | reverse complement strand
AAATTTAAAAAGACGGTCAACTATAAAACCAATAGTTCCTCGTTATCTTATGAAAAGGTGAACTTAGGGACTGATGAAAATCCTCAGTGCATTAATCTAGGGTTAGGATGTTCTCAACAAGAAAAAGATGCATTTATTAAATTGTTCAAAGAATTTAAAGATGTATTTGCATGGATATATGATGACCTTAAAACTTTTGATCCTAACATCATACAGCATGTCATCCCTATGAAGCCTCAAACCTTACCCTTTCAACAAAAATTGAGGAAAATGCACCCCAAGCTCGAACCGGCCATTGAAAAAGAATTGAATAAGCTCCTAAATGCTAAGATAATTTTTCTTGTTAGACACACTCAGTGGGTTTCTAACCTTGTCCCAGTCCGGAAGAAAAGTGGGGAAATCTAACTTTGCGTCGATTTCTGAAACCTTAATAGAGCATATGATAAAGACAACTATCATGTCCCACCCATGGAACAGATCCTTCAACAGGTATCTGGTTCTGAGAGGCTATCCTTACTGGATGGTTTCTCAGGGTACAACCAAGTCCTGATGTCTCCACCAGACCAACTAAAAACTACCTTCTGTACCCCGTGGGGCACTTATGCTTATCGTAAAATGCCCTTTGGATTGATTAATACTGGTGCCACTTTTCAGAGAGCAATGGACATTGCTTTCTGAGGCTTAATCAATCAGTTCGTCATAGTTTACTTAGATGATGTGACTGTATTTTCTAAAAACAAAAAAACGATCATCTGGCTCACTTACGAGCCGTCCTACTGTGATGTCGTAAATACGACATCTCTTTAAATCCAAAAAAATCCATCTTTGCAGTAGAACAAGGTAAAATCCTAGGATTCATTATGTCTAGTGAAGGGATGATTATTGACCACAAAAGGACTCAAGTCATCGCAAAAATTCCCCCTCCTACATCCAAAAAGTCTATGCAGTCTTTCTTAGGCCAGATTAACTTTGTGAGAAGATTTGTCCTAAACTTCTCCGAAATGGTCAGACCCTTGCAGAACTTAATTAAGAAAGACACTCCATATCACTGGGGATCCCTAGAAAACCAATCTTTCAATGCAATAAAAAAGGCCATAATAGATGCTCCATCCTCATGAGCCCCAATTTTTCTCAAGACTTTACACTTTACACTTTTGCTTCTGACCGTTCCTATGTTGTTGTCCTAACCCAAAAAAATGTCGAGAACAATGAAGTACCCATCGCCTTTATGAGCTCTTCTTTCAAAGGTGTTGAACTTAACTACACAGTGGTAGATCGGCAAGCCTATACTGTTTTCAAAGTGGTTAAACATTTTTGGTCCTATCTTTTGAAGTCAAGGACAAAAGTCATTGTCCCCTATCCAGCTGTTAGGAACCTGTTAGTGCAAAAGGAACTGGGAGAAAAGAGAGCCAATTGGGTCACCTCTTTGTAGGAGTATGACCTAAAAATCACCCCATCTCAGATAGTGAGAGGCCAAGGATTATGCAAGTTAGTTGTTGATTCAGCAGCAGAACAACAAGAAGAAAGTGATACGTCAAACCTAGGACAAAGTGATCAACGCCCAATCTGTTGCACACAAAATTCTGCCAGTCCTTGGTATGACGATATAAGATTCTATCTTGAACATGGGTCAGCCCCCCGTCACCTGGATCCCGCTAAAAGAAGAGTGTTGAGATTAAAGTCTGCCTCATTTCATCTGGTTAATGGTATCCTTTTTTGTCAAAGTTTTGACGACGTACTGATGCGTTGTCTTGAAAAGGACGAAGCAGAAAAAGTCTTGCTCGAGTTGCATGCAGGAGAAGCTCGTTGTCATTTTGGTGGTGACACCACTGCTCATAAAGTTCTAAGAGATGGTTATTACTAGCCCACACTTTTTAGAGACGCCCATGCCTTGTGTCAAAAATGTATCATCTATCAGAAAGCATCAGGGCGGTTACAAAAACCATCCTTTCCTTTGCAGCCTGTTTCAGTAGATTCTCATTTTCAGCAGTGGGGCCTTGATATCATAGGTCCAATCAACCCCTCGTCCTCAAAAAAACACAAGTTTATTGTGAAAGCCACAGATTTCTTTACTTGATGGTTTGAAGCTATTGCATTAAGAACTGTCAACACCAGTCAAGTAATTGCCTTTCTAAACTCAAATATTATCACTTGTTTCGGTATCCCTGACTGTTTAGTTTTCGATAATGCTTCTTATTTTTCCTCTCTTGAGATGAGCGATTTTTCTTTGGAAAAATGAATTAAGTTGAAGTATTCTGCTAGATATTACCCCCAAGGCAATAGATTGGCAGAATCAACCAACAAGAACTTAATTAAAATCATCAAGAGAACGGTGGTTGAAAATCACAAGAATTGGCACAACGCACTGTTGAACGCGTTATGGGCTGATAGGGTAACACCAAAAGCTTGTGTAGGTAACTCCCCCTTTTTTCTCGTTTATGCCAGAGGAGCAATTCTTTCACCTCACATTCTTCTTCCTTCACTTCAAGTATCACAGAAAGTCCAAGAAGAAGATTGTCCCCCTCTAGAAAACTGAATTAACACTTTGATGAAGCTAGAACAAGTAAGAGCCCAGGCTAAACGTAAGATAGATCAACATCAACAATTGGTTAAAAGCTAGTTCGATTCTAACTCTGCATCTGATAGGAATTTTGAAGTAGGTGACCTCGTCCTAAAGTGGGACAAACCGCATGAGGGAAAGGGAGAGCACACAAAATTTCAAAACCTATGGCTTGGGTCATTTTTAATCGTTGAAAAGTTGGGTCCCAGTTCTTTTCAATTGCAGAATCTTGAAGGGAAGCTTGACACCTATCCGGTAAATGGCCAAGCCCTGAAAATATACTTTGCTTGATAACAACCCTTGTATACCATGTACGTATTTTGCTTTTATTTTTCTTTTTCGTTTTCTTTTGTTTTTTATTTTTCTTTTAATTTATCAGTTTGTGTTTTTGAAAAATACACATACCTGTACTTTTTCTTTTAATTTATCAGTTTGTGTTTTTGAAAAATACACATACCTGTACACTGAGCTTTTCAGAAAAAGACGATAGAAAATTCCTTCACTGAAATAACTGCTGAGAAATTGTACAAACATCAATAGCATTTTGCTGAAGTTTATATCTGTGTTGGAAAAAATTTGTTGTTTGAAAGAAGTTGACTGATTTCAATCTCTGAGCAAAGCTTGTCATGATCATCTATTATCTTTTTACGCTGTCCCTATTCCGTAAAGGGATGACTCAGAGGATGTCTCCCTGTCTTATGAAGTTGTTTGTTTTAAATAAAACATCTCTGGATCTAAATAAAGGACAGTTCTAAAAAATTCTGATGAGGTCTGAAAAAATATGTTAAAAAATCATGATTTTCAGCGTCACCCCGCTCAACTATATATCTATGAAAAACAAAATAAATTATTAAGAAGAGCTGTGGGAAGTTCTTGTAAACGTGTTGAGATACTGAACAGGTCTACTGGTAGCGGGTAAATGCATGCATGACGCTAAGGAAACTTCGCCAGGGTACTGAACAGGCCTGCTGGCAGCGAAGCAATGTCGGGTATATGAAAATTTGTAAATAAGAAACCTCTTTAATGTCCTTTATTCTGATCTAGAACTTCTTGGTAGGATACAGATATCAAAGTGGGTTAAATGGCAACCCTATCGAGTCTATGGATGCCTGCTAGCAGCAGTGGCTATGCCAACAGTATTGGAGATTTTATATTTAATATCATGACTTGCTGGTCTTAAGACTGTTATTAGCTTTCATCTTTTAAAACACTGCTGGAAAAGATGGTTAATGATGATGTTTATAGGATTTTCTGGTTTTTATTTTTGAGTTGAAATTTTTTTTGCTGTCCTAATCTGAATTTGTTTCTTTGACAGAGATAACTGCTTCTACCAGTGTGTCACCATTGTTGGCAGCCAATTCACATTTTTCCATTATCTTATAAGCTGCCTACACCAATGTTTTGCAAACATCAATTTTTAGTCGCAATTTTCAAATGAACGACATTTTCCATTTTTTGTGACACTTGCACATTCACCTTCATTTTGTTTTCACGACTGTAAGTGTGAAAACTTGGTCTTTCGAAGTCACATTAAAATCACTATTTGAATTGTCGTTGTCTTTCTTGATGGTATGCCTATTGCACTTACCTTTTATTTATCATTATACAGTTGGCAAGGTCCTTTGATCAGTGCTCATGCTTCGATTGATTATGTAATTTGGTTTCATTGAGTTTGAAATGCATTGACATTTGGGTTTACTTGTTTTTTTTATTTGACCTACTTGACCATTGGTTTCATGAAGATAAATAGGGTTTATGGTTAAACCTTTCATATATATCTTTTAATATGATACCTATGTTTTTGTTTTCATAACTATTGGCTTGTTGATTATATGAATACCCATTTCCACATTGGTTAAACTCTTGATATGAGATGTTAAAATACATTGGTGCATGGTTAAACATTTGGTATTGGTTTCAAATTGTATGGTTTAAAACTATGGCATAACATTGCGCGCGTTGGTCTATACACTTACCATTGTTTCATTGGTCAACCAAGTGGCATGAGTGTTGAACTATAATGGGTAGAACAGCTATAAGTCGGTGGTTGTACTTTGGTAATAACTATTATTCATGGCAGAGATAAACTCCACCACCTTCGCACGATGGCATTTATGCCTATCCATTTTTCCCGTCCACCTCTGTTAGCTTGGGTAACCTTCGTGCACTCTACTCCTGTGTATGCTATGACCCA
Source organism: Picea abies (assembly GCA_900067695.1). Taxonomy (NCBI): domain Eukaryota; kingdom Viridiplantae; phylum Streptophyta; class Pinopsida; order Pinales; family Pinaceae; genus Picea; species Picea abies. Next base: position 10,832 of record CBVK0100005176.1, on the reverse strand, counting down.
AACCCTGGACTTACTGTGAGCTCGGCTCCATGGCACCTGTGGTGCGGATCGAACCAAACAGAAACCAAGCCTTACTATTATTTGACAATGCCCATAAAGACTTGGAGGCTAACGGATGGCTTACCTTTGTACAGCGATTTCAGGGTTTTAATCTAGTTGTGGCACAACAATTCGCCCTAATGTTTGATGGATGTGGAGCCAAGGTGGGCGACATCCAGTTGGAAATCAATGAGGATTTTATCAGTTCTTCTACAGGGTTACCTTCCACGAGCCAACGTTGGTTCAAGAATTCGAAAGTGGAAGAGGTTCCATGGCCACTACTATTCATCTCCCGAAAGGTCACCTCTTGTGACAGAGGTATGCCGATATTTGCACTTAAAACTCGATGGCATGATGTTTTGATGATAGTTAAACAGTTCATGACCTGTGAAGGTTGATACAGACTCGTTTTCCTCTACCACCTATGTTTGTTAATTAATTTTATGGGATACCCGTTGAATTTTCCTTTTTACTTTCAGCGTAGCCTATATAAAATGTCGAAAAGGTTTAAAAGGAAGAAGGCTGACAGTATCCTGTTCCACCATGGACTTATTAAACTCGTCATTGTTTATCACTTGAGTTTACATGGTGATAACTGGAGAGATTTCATCACTTGAAATGGTTTTGATGACACAAACCCTGTCCAGGTTGACAAGCCTATGGTCAATGAAACCAATGTCCAACCACCCGTGCCCTTCCATGTCCTATTTCCCTCTCCTAAACCCTCGGCTGACCCTGATGTTAACTTACCTGACGTTGTAACTAAGAAGGTTGAGACTATTAAAAGACCTGTAAGCAAAAGGTCCAAGGCAAACCCTACGGCTTATGCCAAGGGTAAAAAGAATGCTCAGATGATTTCGAGAATGGATAGGAATAAGCCTAAACCCTCGGTTGAGAATAAACCTATTGTCCTTAGTGAGGATTCGGACTTTCTTCTAAACCCTCGGTTGAGAAGAAACCTATTTTCCTTAGTGAGGATTCGGACTCTAACATAGAACGTTTTCTAGCCATTGAGTACCCTTACTCGCAGGGTTTATGCCCCAAGCCACCTTATGATTTCGTGTCAAATCTTCCCCCTTGCCCAAGAAACAATTCCAGTTACCCGGGGATTAAACTGCCAAACGAAACCCTCACCTACTCTTTCAAACCCCACACAATCTTCCTATGACCAATGTGATTTGTGGTTGTAACGATACTACATCGACGTCCCCCTACTTCAAACGAAAATCCAATCACTGGAAAATCAAGTTGCAGTGTTAACCAGTTAAAGAGACCAACTTCAAGCAACTGATAGTAGGCATAGAACCACTGGTTCCATCATATTTAAAAATGTTGAATCGGCTACAACAGTTATCAACTCCAAATTGTCATGATCAAGCTTTCTACTCGCCATACAGGTATGGATTTTGATATCATTTTAGCTTTTTGAATGAACAGGATTAATAGAAGGAGTCAAATTTGGTTCTCGAATAGCTCTGTTTATATTTTGAAATGGATCTATCATAATGTGTGCATCCTGTATATTTTTTGCTTGCTAAAAATGAATGGAATCTCGATTCGGTTACATGATTTACCCAGCTTACTCACTGATAGATTTTATCGGATTTAATTGATATTTGATTGGATTTGATTTGTTCGATTGAGTTAAAATTGATGGTTTGTTGTTAAGTGAATTTGTTTGTATCCAATTCAAACATAAATTTTTTCATGCTAGATTTAGAATACGATCATGATTTGATTTCATTATGGTTAGTATGCGGTAATCGTCGAATGATTTCATGAGTTTGGTTGTTAGATATGTTGTGTTTTATAACTTTCAAAGCTGGAATACAACTTTGATCGTTTCCAATTTGGGAATAACGACTCTGTTTTCACGGAAACAATGCTCTCATTTAAGTCTGTGCAAATAATATTCACGCTCGAATCATGGAACATTTTTTATATACGATGACTACGTTAAACCCTCGCTGTTTGATCCGTTTGATTGGATTGTTGTTTATTTTCAGTCAGTTTGATCATTTTCGTGAGCTGGATTCGCATCATAAAAGCTGCTCTGTTTGATTTTATTTTGCAAAAGGAATTGATTGACTTTGTTATCACTATCTAATCCAGTTATAAGTCATTTAAAAGAAATGATTTTGATCAAGGTAAATTGATCTTGTCAGCCCACTTGGCTAATAACAAATGATCGGATATCTATTACGAACTCTGTTACTAGTTGATTGATCCTATTACAATTTCGTTTGTGGACAGTTACGAGTCAATTATGGTTTAACTCATTCACGGCCTAGATCGTATGACAATACATTTATAACGATTTGCAAAATGATCCTGTTCGATTCGATCATATCTCCTGTTGATAAGACTGCATAACAAGTGCTTGCGATTTGTTTTGATTATGTTGATTTCGATTGGATATGAAACAGTTGCATTGTTGTTCCATATGATTTTATCACCCGACTTTGTGGTAACAAACAAAATAGAGTACCTGTATCTCTGTAATCAGCTAATCGATATTGGTCTTGTTTGATTTCAAAATGGAATAACGATTTCAATTTGTGATTTGTTTTCAAATAACTATTGGATGTTAATTGAATTTAATTCTTTAAAAGATTCTTAATCGATTATAATGTTGATTCTGTGTCTTATTTAGACCAGCTACAGAATCGCATGATTCTGTAGCTAGTCTATAGAGTTTGATTTTTTATCATTTTATTAATAAAAGATCCTTCTAACTTGTCTATTTTTTACCCTTTTCAGGTAAATTTGAATTGCATGGGACATGTTGGATAGGCTAGGGGGATATTTGTGTGTTTTAGTTTTATTTTAGATTCTTGGTTTAGTTGAACTTGGGATATCTTCCCAGATTTTATGTAAACAGTTTGATAACTTCTACAGGGAGGTTTTACCCTATGGAAAACTTATAAATACTTATTATTTTTTGTAATAAGGATCATCCTCACTTGTGGGAGAACCAGGCTATGGATATCTAATACAAACTGAGACAGAAGTTGATGTTCTGCTACATCTTTCGCTTTCATAATATCAATCTTTTGTTTCATGTTTATGCTTATCAATTTGCACTTGATTAGTGACTACTTTAGCTATCATGGTATTTTGCAGAATGATATGAATTAATTAATATGATCCATGCTTGATTTCTTTCAATACTTAAAAATACAACAATTATTTGATTCAGTTAATGAATGACATATTTCTCTTCTTTATCAATTGAATTATTCTGTATAAGTCTTTGCATACAGGTTTACCTAATTGTTAAGATTTATAAATTATAAGATTGTTGTAATTTTTATGTCTTGTTTGTCCTGTAATCAAACTTGAAGAGCACTACAGCTATCATTTACGAGAAGATCCTAGATAATTCGGTGCGGGTTTCCTCCCTCCGATCAGCTACGACAGTCATCATACATAGGACAAATCTTGAGCGTTTCCCCAGGTCAGTTTGTGATTTATTTTCATTAGTATTTTTAGTATAATATTAGTAGTTTAGTTATATATATGTTTAGTTAGATTTGTAGTTAGAATTAGTATATTAGTTGTTTAGTTTAGTTAGTTTTTCTTTTGTTTATTTCTTGTTCATAAAATTATAAAGTCAACAAAAATATCTTTTTCTGTCTAAGGGCAGAATATAAATGAGTTTTTCAGGTTTTATTTAAATCTGTGAATTGTAGATATTGTACATTTTGTGAATAAGCTATATTTCAGTTAGTAGTTAGATAGTTAATTAGTTAGAGTTAGTATAGTAGTAATTAGTAGATTGTATATATAGAATAGTTAGATTAGTGTATTAGTTTGTTTTATTTGTTTTTAGTTAGATTAGTTTAGTTTGTTTTAATTGTTATTTTTAGTTAGTTATTGTAGTTTAGTTTTTCTTTTTGTTTTCTTAGGACCTTAGATCGGCTAACAAAGCCGCTAAACCCGTCAGGGTGGTTCATCCCAAATGTCTTGGGTTATTAGACAACACCGGACCAGTTCCACTCTCCCAATTGACGGACGGTCAATTTCGCCCATCAACAAATGGGAAGTTGTTGTCTATGGTACATCAACAATCTGGACCATTTTCCGAACTGGAAAATGTATGTCCGTCAGAAATCTCAATCCACTTTCTGAACTGGAAATTATCTGCTCATCCTGGACCATTTTTCGAACTAAAAAATGATTGTCTATCAGTCAATAATACATCAGTGCTCCCTCCCAACCTAGGAGTCATCTCTTCCTTTTTCAATAAGGAAGTGATCTCCATGAGCTCCAGCTTGAGTACGCAAACTCTTTCATCTTGGACATAAGATTTACCAAAAATGTCTGCTTATCTTCTCATCTGTGGAGATATGTATTGGATAACCACTTTCTCCTTTCTGAACTTCATCATGGATAATGTAATGCTTGATTTCAAATGTACTTCGGTCTGGAACACTAGTTTTCTCTGAAGGCTTCATGTATCTCTGATCGATAAAGTATATCATTGTTTGAAAAATGGAATATATCCATGTGGCACTTCTTCTGTCATCATGAGATATGATCTTCTGAGTACTCATCTTGATACAATATTTCTGTTATAGAAAATCTTCACCATGCTTCTGTTGTGCACTAGAGGTTCTCCACCAAGTTATCTTCTTTTATCTACATACAAGGGTCTCTTTCTGGTATGCTTCAAAGTCTTGAGGTTGCTCTTCATATGCTCTTTGTTCAATTGCTCTGGAGAATAGTCTTTGCATTCATCTAATGTAGAACTCCAACCCATGGATATTGTGGATGATATAAAGACTCATGTAGAGGTATGTCTGGTTCATTGGAACAAGTAATCATCATAGTCTTCTCCCTCCATCTGGGAGAACCTCTAGTTTTGGATCTTGCAATGCTTGCATATATACATTGTTCTTCATTACAAATTTCAGTTCCTCTGCTTGATTTCTTTTATTGAGTTCATATCAGGCTAGTAATCTTGTGATTCTTAATACGGTGATTAGTTGTTCTCACTTCTCTTTCTTTCTTGGAATCTTCATTTTCTTCCTGATGTTTTTCTTTAGCTCTTGGGTCCATGGAGTTTCTTATAGATTCCATGCCCTAAAGATTCCACTTCTTCCTTTCATTATGGGATCATAGATGTGGATGGACAACTAGGGATAATTTAAGGTTTCTCTTCGAAGAAGTCTTCTTCTAAGGTCAAATTGAACACATATTACTTTTCATGTTTGCTACCAAGGATATATATACTTCGTCATCTTCAATGGATCATAGGATTATATCCCTCTTAATCCTTGCTTCATGTATGAGTGTATATAATCATCTCCCTCCGTCTAACAGATTCCACGCTTCCGTTTTCATCCTTATTGTCTTCTGCAATACATAATTGTCTCCCTTCGTCTAACGGTGTCCACGCTTCTGTCTTATTATCTTCTGCAAAATGGCATAAGTCTTTCTCCAATTTCCTCTTGATTGTTGACTTCTTTCTATCTTTGCTTCTTCTAAGTCTCTTCATAATTGATTTTGATTTCAACTTATCTTGTAATGGCTTCCACATGATTTGTTTGATGTATTTCATCCTTTCATGTGTGTTATCACAATCCTTCTCTTGTTGTTCTTTCATAGGTATATTTCTTCTTGGAACACATTATCTTTCCAAGAGATAGATATACAATATATGTATAGAGATGATGCAAACAAGATATGTACAAGAACTAAGAAGAGTATTGTTACCTTCAGAAGAAGAAGTCTCTTTCATCATGCTTAGTCTTCTTTGTAGGTTCCTTTTCTTCAATGACTGATGCTTCATGTTTCTCCTTCCTTTTCTTTATCTCGGGACAATGATTCTTGTAGTGACCATACTTTTTACAATTGAAGCATTATATTTCTGAAATATATTTCTCTTGATTTGGCTTCCTCCTTGAACCAAGCTTCCTTTTGTTCCTAAAATTCTTGAATCTTGCTTTGAAGGCTTGATCATCATACTTCTTTTGGGGTTCCTCTTTTGCACTGATCCTGGATTCTTCTTGAGCACAACAAGTCCAAAGTTCTTCAAATGTATGATACTCCTTCCTTGTGTTCATGCTTGCGACAAATGCATCCCATGTCTTGGGAAGACCATTGAGTACTGTGTTTACCAATTCCTTCTCTAAAATGAGCTCTTCAATGGCTTGTAGTTGATATCTTAACTGAGAGATTCTCACAAAGTATGATGTTATGATTTCATCATCATTCATCTTCATGTCATGGAGCTCATTCTTCAGACTCATTATTTGTCCAATGTTTCTAACTGAGAAGAGGTTTGTTAGGGAATCATACATCTTCTTTGATGAGTCAATATGGGAGATGTAGGGTATCAAGTGGTATTTTATAGATTCCACTATGATACTCATGGCATTGATGTCACTGTCTTTGAACTTCTCCATAACTGCAACATTCTGCAGTTTCTTCTCTTTTCCTTCTTCAAATTCTGGTTCCACGATCTTTCCTTTCACGATATTCAAGACTTTATTCTTGGAAAGGATGAGGTCAATCCTTGTCTTATGCACTATGAAGTTAGAAGCTCCATCTAACTTGTTTTCTGACTTCATAGAGTAATTCATGGTTTCTTTGACTTAGTCAACCCTAGATTTGACCAAAAACTCAAACTTGATGTCTTGGCTTGCTAAGAGTACCAGGAGATGCTCTAGGGTAGGGCACACTGATCTATCTAGAAAATAGGTCAATCCCTTCACTTAAGGTTCCTCAATGAGAGGATTATGGTTTCTGCAACTGCACCTGCTAGTAACCCTAGCGATAGTGCTATGGTGATTGCTCCTGCTAGAAACCCTAGCGACAGTTCTTCAACGAGCTTAATATCCTTACGACTATGTTTCCTTCTAGTGATTAGACTGAATGAAGGAGGTGTGGGCCCATAACCTGTTAGAATATAAATGGATGTGCTCATTTTACCATCTACAATATCACTATTTTCACCCAACCATAGGTCAAATCCACCCTCCAAGCACCTTAAACTTGACAAAGAATCACTCCCGAAGCAAACCCTAGGCTAGATAGCCAAACAAAGGGTAGCACTACTTTCCCCAAGGATAGCACACCAACAAGAGCTGATAAGATAGTACAAAACCTAACCAAGAGATAGTCCAATTCAAACGTGATCTGCTAGCTGCAGCAATTGCAATGGCAGCTCTCCTCCGAACCTGCGCACAAAACTGGGCATTGCAGTGCGCACAAGTGCTTCTCTATAATTCTGAGACTGCCTGCTAGAATGAAGACTGACCTCCTGTATTCATAGTAATTATGACTAACTGCCTGGGCCGACTTCTCATTCTGGGTATCTGTCTATTCAGTATATACTATTTCTTCAGGCCGACTCCTTCTCTTGGAGGCTAATAACCTAATACAAGATATCTTCTTAAGCCGACATGTCTTCTAGGGTTATTAGCCAACCGTTGGCAGCAATAATATAATTTCTATTATTTATAAGCTGCCCACACAGGGTCTCTAAATTTTCATTACCCGTCATGACCGTTGTCACTAAACAACACTTGTCACTTGTCGCTTTGTACATATCTTCTTTTCGATTTTTGTTTTCATGAATGTAAGCATGAAAACGCGCATCTGGAATTTACATTTGATTTCTGATTAAAGGAAAACTGTTCATATGGTCTATTATTGAAGTGTCATATTTTTCTATGAACATGATTATTCTACTTGTTTAAAACTCCTTGGTTCTAAATGTACCTTGGTTACATAAGTGAAATACCTCCATTCATTAATTTTTGATTGATATTAATGGAGTTTTCATTCATAAAACTTTTAATTATTCAATTTTTATTTGATACACTTACTATTGTAATCAAGCTATGAATGTGCGTACTATGGTTTTCAAGTGTTCTGATCCTCATAGATACCCATATGCCAAGGTGTCATATGAAGTACAACATGTCATTACTCTTCTACGTGACCTCGGGCTTCACGATTTCGTTCCCACGCATGGTGATTAACGCCTCTGCCTACCATTTGAACTGTCATAGCATTGTTTTGTGGAAACTCAGGGCTATGGCTCTATGGTTTTTCATCAAACCCTACCTCCGAGTTCTGTGTTGATTCCCTTCCAATCGCCATGGATCCAGTAGTAAGGATTGAGCCCAATGGCATCCAAACCTTGTTATCGTATGATAACACCAGGGATGATTTAGAAAGGAACGGTTGGCCTTTATTCATTGAAAAATTTAAGGGTTTCAATGTGAGATTTTCCCAAGAGTTTACATTGACCTTCGACGGCTGTAGAGCAAAGATAGGTGACGTGCAGCTAGAGGTAACTGAAGAATTTTTAATCCAAGCTACGGGTTTACCAACTGTCGGGAAAAAATGGTTCAAGAATGTAAAAGTTGAAGAGGTCCCTTGGACTTTGATTTTCACCTCACGGAAAATTACTAGTTGCGACCGAGGTATGCCTGTCTCATCTTTAAAACCTAGGTGGCATGATCTAATTGATATTGTGAAATAGTTCATTACATGTGAAGGAAGATTTGGGTTAGTTTTTCTATATCACCTGTGATTTCTTATGAGTTTCATTGGCTTCCCATTGAACATGCCCTACTTCCTACTTAGAAGTCCGTAGAAGATGGGAAAACGGTTTAGGAGGTAGAGGTATGATTCGAGTTTATTCCATCATGGTTTAATTAAAATTATCCTTGTGCATCAGTTGCAATTACACAACGATTGTTGGGATTCTTTTGTTTTATGAAATGGCTTTGGCAATAGTGAGTTGGGACAGGTTGATAAGCCTGTTTTCATAGAAACCCTTGTGAAACCTACCGCTTCTCCTCCACCACTCCTGCCCCTAATATTGAACCCTCGACCTACCCTGATCTTACTCAACCAGACAATCAACTGGATTCGCACCCTAAGAGTTGCACTAAGACTGTTAAAAAACCCATAGGGAAGAAGCTAAAGGGAAGCGTCGATGTTAATTACAAGAATAAAAGGGATGGTCGTTTGATTTCACGATGTGCTCGAAACAAATCCAAAACTTGTGCAGAAACAAAAAACACAAATGAGGTAAGTGAAGACTCAGATTAAGAAATTGAAAGGTTCTTGGCCGAAGAGGATCCGATGTCATATGGACTTTGCCCTAACATACCCTACGATTATGTTAGCAACTTGCCTCCATGTCTAAAGGATAATCCCAAATTTCCTGGCATTTGATTCTGTGATAAACCTACCTTTCACGTGGACGCTTCTCCAATCCTTAATGCTATCAGTGCTAATGCACAGTCTTTACAACCACAGTGTGATGAATGTCAATCCTGGATCGACAGGTATTATACGGATGTGCCTTTGCTACAGTCCTGGCTTAAATCTTTAAAAGACCAAGTAGATTTGTTGACAAACGAGAACAACAGACTCCAATACTTAACTCAAGAAAAGGAGAAACCCCTAAAAAATATAGGATCTGTCATTTTTAAGAATGTAGAGGCAGCGACAGCAATGGTAAACTCCAAGATTGCTTGATATGTTTTAATCCCATGATTTGAGGCATGATCTTTTTCAAGTTTAGCATGATTTTGTCACTCTCAATTTAGGATACACGATTTGCTTGAACAGATTACTTTTTAGTTCATTTTGTTTGTTGAATAAAATATGATTGTAGTTGTAATTATAACTAGCTACAAAATCGTAAGATTCTGTAGCCAGTTAGAAAAATTCGAATTGCTTGATTTAACAATTGAAAACGTATCTAAAATCTTCCCATTTTTATTTGTTTTCAGAAACCCATGATTTCCAAGGAGATATGAAGCACTGTTGACAACTTCTAGCCATATCAACTTTGTGTTTTTTAGTAAATAGATTAGTAAAATCAGGGAGGTTGCATCCCCCATATTTTTGGAACAGATTTGATATTATCAACAGGAAACATTTTGTTCTTGGAACCTATATAAGAATGTTATTTTGTAAACATGAGATGATCTTTGCCTGGGGAAATACTATGGATTTTTCATTTACAGACTTGAATGAAATATAATACTCGTCACAGCTTTAGCTTTTCCGTATTATGGTTTTATTCAAGTCATGATTATTTTAATTTGTAATTAGCGTATGATTGCTTTCGCTGTCGTGGTTTACTACAAATTGGTATGATAAAAATTTATATATTATCCATGTTTTATGTTCCAAATTTAACACATAGCAATCATTTTGTTCAAACTTGAATTAAGAGATTTATCTTTATCTTTTATTGAACGTTTATACACAAGTTCTCACAGTAGGATTTATCTTAATGTGGCTACTTGTGAAATTATGAGATTTTTGTGATCATATCTTTTATATGTTCTATCATTTGAATTCCATCATTACTGCTTCACATTTATGAGAAGCAATTGTAGGATCTATTGTGGGTTTACCTCATCAGACAGGGAGATTGGATGCTACACATTGAACAAATATTGGATGCGATAACAGGTCAGTTTGTTAGTTTGATTTCATTAGTTTAATGAATTCATAAATTTCTTGCAGTTAAAACATCTTCTACTATCTGTTATTTCTTTTTTCAATTAGACAATTTGATATTCCATTTCTAGAATATAAACAGATTAAATAATAGTTTTACTGTTGTTTAAAAAATCAATTTATATTCAATTTTCGTGGATTTAGATTAAAATTCGTATTGTGTACATATTATATATATTAGAAATATAATCATTTGTATATATTGTACATATTATAAGTAGAGTTATTTTATAAATATTAGTTAATTAAACTGTAAATATATATTAGATGTATATATAATTTTCAGCAATTGT
>CBVK0100005175.1:0-15586 GCA_900067695.1 Picea abies | reverse complement strand
ACCGAGATCTACACTCTTTCCCTACACGACGCTCTTCCGATCTCACTTTCGTGCCGAAAATAATCCGAATCATGCAGACCACTAGCGAAGTTTCACGTAGATCGACACTTTATTTATATCACTGCGCACAGGGATGACAGCAAAGAGGAGTTACAGTCCTATTATAAACTGACTAATGAAGATATGGAGGAGATCACCAACGAATGGCCAACAGATTTCCTTGTACCAGTTGATGATGCAGAAATATTTGAACCTGACATCATTGGAGGCCCCTTGGTCACCTGGGTCGAGCATGTCGGGTAGGGCAATGTGAAGAAAAATAAGAAAAAGGAGGAAGTGCAGAACATAGAGACTGATGAGGAGGACATAGCCTCGGAGGAAAGTGGGCATGACTCGCCCGCAGGTGGAGGAGGAGAAGAAGTAAACAAATAAAGAGGAGGGGAAGAAGGAGAAAAGCAAGAAAAAGGTGAAGTTACACCACCGAAGGATCCCCTTACTGAGGCTGAAACATTGAAGAAGCAAAAGGTTTCTCCATATAAACCCTTGAAAAAAAGGAATACGTGCACCAATAATCCCAAGATGAAGGCCACGCTCACAGAAGACGATGTTAATCTAATCATTGCAGCTGTGGAGGATGCTTCAGAGGATATCTTGTAGTGATATGGAGAAAAGTAGGAGACGTTGTATGAAAGAAGAGAGAAGAAGCTGAAGGAGATACAACAAGCCATCCATTCAAGAGGCACAGTACCTACTGTGCCTTCTTCATTGAAGATTGTAGAATTGGGGGATGAGGCCGCCCAATTACGAAGATTAGCAGATGCAACAGAGGCTCGGCTTCAATTAGTCCAAGAAGAAAAGGAACATGCTATAGAAGCCTTGAAGAAAGAAAAGGAGGAAGACTTAGAGCAACTACAAGTTGCGTAGTCTTGCTTAACCGCCTATGAGAAGGAGAAATATGAAATTTGGGTGATGTTCAAGGAGGACAAAGGAAATATACAGAAAGAAAAAGACCAGCTGCTCACAGAGCAAATTGCGATCAAAGAAGCGGTGACTAAAGAACTTCGCTCTGTGCCAAGCTTGGCACATGAGGAACATGAAGAAGTTGAGTTCCAAGTGGGGAAGCTCACTAAGGCCATTCAACAGCTTCAAGCAAGGGTAATTGAGTTGGAGCTTCAATTAGTACCTAACACTCAGCAGGAAGTGCATGACCAAAGGGAGGAAGCCGCTAAGAGCATAGTTGGAAAGATTAAGGTCCTCGCATTAGAATGTAAGCAATTGAGTGATCGAAGTGTGAAAAACTATGAACGCCTCGTAGAAGATCCAGAGCTGAGGAAACTAGAAGCACAGCTTCAGGAGGTGCAACAATAGGCATCCACTATGCAAGCGCAGATGAATCTACTTATTGCAGTCAAGCGAATGAAGAGATCATAGAAGCAGCTTGCAGTCCAACAACATATTACTTCCATCCATGGCAGAGTCATGGAAGTTACACAGAGACTACATCCGGTGTAGGATGAAGCTTGCATGATATTTGAAGAGATTGAAGGACAAGGCTCACAGTTGGACCAAATGGATACAACAGTGGAACAACGCCTGGAAGGGCTTATTACAGAGCAACTAATTCAGGAGTTCACCGAGCAGGAGGCTCTAGTGAAGCAACAATTCGAGGCAGCTCGAGCTAAGCTCGAGGCCTTTGAAGGAGTGTTGGTCAAATTTGAGTGACTTGGGACGAGTCACAGGTGAGTGTTGGGGGCTTGTTGGTCGTTGACCAAGTTTTGAGGAAACATTGGTCATGTTTGACCACTTTTGGGACTTCAACGAGCTGGTCGAAGATGGAGCACCTAGGAGGAGCTTAGATCATGGGATCTCACTTGTTTTGCGGGCTTGTGGACCCAACAAAGGGTATACTAGGGTTTATATAATGGGTTATGGGATGTCGGCCCATGGGTTTACCCATGATTAGGCCTTTTTGTAAATGTATAAATAAGTAGATAAGCGATGTAAGAAGCATGATGGTTGGCTATGTGCACCATATGTTCTAAGTGTTAATGTTGGCTTAGTGCAAGAGGTTATAAGTTTCTTTTTTGTAGATAGACCATGTAAAGTAAGGCTCTGTGATACTAAGGAGTTGGCTCTGTGCCTTAACCTGATTTAGGGAAGGAGGATCTAGCACAATGCACGTAGATCTCCTGTCTTCTACGGAGTTGGCTCTATGGCTTTGTGCACAGGAGAAAATGAATGTAAGGAGATTGAAGACTAATAAAGAATAAGAAGAAGTTGGTGGACGTAGCCCCACACTAGGGTGAACCACACATATCATGTGTGTTGATGTGCTTTGTGGGATGTGGATTATGTTATTTATCTGCTTAGTGTTGTTGTTATAACGTATGATGGATGCATCTAATGTTGTTTCTTAGTGCTTAATTGTATTAAAGATAAATGAATGCTAGATCTAAGCTAATGCTATGTGCTAAGTGATTGTAAGTACTTGATCTATATTGTTACTGTGATGATATGTAATAAGGATTCAGTTTGCGATGTGAATGAGACTCGTGAACTAATGTATATTGTTGTCTAAGTACTCTGTCGAGTATTGTAATCATAGATCTATGTCCCAGCTTGGTTGTAGACACTTGAGTCCTGCAACAACCCTACCTCTACCTCGAGTGAGACTTCATCTGCTTCACAAGTGTTGCCGAAAGGGCTGGTAGTTAGGGTTTTGTTGGTGTGTTGTTGAAGCGTTGAACCCTGGGTCTACCCCTGAGCCAACACCGTTCATCAAAGGGATCATGGCACGTGAGAAGCTCCTTGATTGGTCTAGGCTATGGGATGAATTTGTTCTAGAAGAACTTCAATATGAAGATCTTAATGGAGGTCGGTACAAGAATGATGATGAGAATGTTTCTCTTGTCAACCATAAAAAGAAGGGAAAGTTCAAGAAGTTTTCCAATGGAGAGTATGCCTCTCAAGACGACAAGAAGAAGGACATTAGCAAAGTCAAGTGCTATGCATGTCACAATTTTGGGCACTATGCAGGTCAATGTCCGAAAAAAAAGAAGGGTGGAAATGAGGCACAACCAGAGGTAGCTACATGGGAAAAGGCTCAAGCGGATGGTTTTTCCAAGAAGTTTGAACATACAAAGTTATTACTTATTTCTTAGACTTCCTTGGGAACCATATCAAAAGGTGCATGGCTAATGGAGTGGAGCCACATGTCATATGACAAGAGCACAAGAGTTGTTCAAGATCTTCACAGAGTCTAACTCAGATATGCAAGTGGAACTTGGTATGGTGACCAAGCATGCAGTAAAGTGATCTGGAACAATGTTATTCTAGATGTAGTTAGGAGGTGCATTGAGAGTGATAAATGTGCTATGGGTGCCATAACTCATGAGGAGTGTGCTCTCAGTCTCAACAATTGATAAGAATGGATTCAACATAATTCTACAGGATGTACATGTGTTGATCAAGCTCGAAAGATCTAGATCAAACACAACAAATATTCTCAGAGTTCAAGAGAGGCACTTGTATAGGCTAAATGGCCAGCTTATGTGAGCTATGGGAAGCAACAGAGCTGTAGAGGACAAGGAGAAGGTAGCTCTGAAATTTGAGCAACTCAGAGGGAGTCAATCTTCAAGTTTAGGTGGGAAGGAGTAGCCTTCCAAGTCTGTCAAGAAGCAGTCATGGCATGAGATGACCATACATGATTCTCAAGAGTAAGAGGATTCTAGGAGCATGATCAGAGGGAAGTCTTCAAAGTAGGGTCTATGAGAGATGGAAGGGATAGCTTTCGTGTCAGAAGGAGAAACCATTCGATAGGATTGGAGAGCAGGTATGGTAGTAGATATGATAACAAAGATAGAGACACCTCCAAGTGGTAGAAGTACCTTCCTTGCTAAGAGGGAGTGTTGATGTATTTATCATCAGATAGGTACCTCCACAGAGGCTCAATGTCTAGCATGTGGAAGTCATCTTTGTAACCTCTCATAACCTTAGGAAATTCATTTTATGATTTAATAATTAAAGTGAATGACATTTTAGATTAATATGAGATTAATTAAGTTAAATGCCTAATTTTTTTGCATTAATAACTTAAGTGAGTTGATCCTAGCTATTAGATATAAAGTGAACTGAGATTGGATCTTAGTCGTTGATCACTTTAGGAGATCTAGAGTTTTGAACTTAGGGTTAAATCAATGTTATAAAATGTATCTCAAGTGAGAGGATGAGACACACTGAGTGGACAATGAGGAGATCTCATTGAGTGGGTGAAGAGTAGATAACAAGGGAGATAACAACCAGGTGGGCTAGGCTATTATTGCATTGTTATCCCGAGATGGGAGGTAGTCAGGGACATGATTTGAGATACCAGCTGTCTTATACTTGATATTGAGATGGAACTGTTGCAGGTAGGTGGACCACTTCTGATGGTGGCCATTCTACAATTTCCCTTGCGTTTGTATGAACTGCAAAGGCTTGTGATCAGTGTGTATGATCATTTCATTTCTGAGAATGTAATGTTTCCATTGACCACGGGCTTGTACAAAGGAATACATTTCCTTGTCATAGGTGGGGTATTTTGCAGACAGTATCTGAGAGTGTCTCACTATGGTATGCCACCGAATGACCATGTTGAGTGAGAATTGTGCCCACAGCATAGTCAGATGCATCAGTCTCAATGTCGAAAGGTTGTTGCAGATCGGGCAAGGAGAGTACTGGAGATGAGTGTTGATGAGTCTTAAATCCCTTGATTCAACATTAGGAACCAAACCCGCCACCGAGGCCCAATTAGAATCTGCAGCATTTAACAATGGAATGGTTCTCCAAATATTGTGATCTGGCCAAATTATCGATGGAATTTTTGTTTTCTTGTGAAGGCTCTTCCTTTAGTTAAGACTGTTCTCTTCTGTATTTTCTCTTGAATAGGAACAGTATGAGAGATGCAAGCCAGTATAAACCAACTTGACAATGAACAAGATTAAGTTTTAAACTATTAGGGAAGAGGCTGAGCTTGGGATAACCTGATGCTCAAGCATGCAGACGACAATTTTATACCACAAGCCTAGTACTAATACATTAACCATATGAGAATCCAATTACTGTATGAGAAACTAATTATCAAAAAGAAAGCACATATGCAAATGAGATAATGGCAGGAAAAATAATTCATATACCATAATCATTCATCACATATTAACACAACAATTCATCTTCATCATTTAAAGTAAAGAACAATAAGATATTGTACCAGATAACTTGACAATAGTTTAATTAGCTCTTACTCATTACAGCATCATTCATGAAATGAGATAGGAAATAGTTCTTCTCCATGCCCAATCACATACATTTGATGAAAATAAGTTGTCTATGGTCCAGAAGGACTATTGTCTATGGTCCAGAAGGACTATTTGATGAAAATAATTCTTAACAACCAAAAGAAAGAGTTCTTACAACAACCATCGACCCTTGAATAATTGGTCAATGTCTTTATTTATAATCTAAATTTCAACTGAAAATAACGGCTAAGTGAAGTTTAATAAAAACAAAAATCACCACATGGCGTCATATTCTAATAGTTTCTTTAACAGTCAACTAAAAATATCTCTTGAAAAGGGTGACTTCTCTCGTACTCAGACCAACTGATAAAGAGTTCTTCACAAGTTTGGGCCCATGGAAATTTGTGTTGTTCCATCGGAGTCGCATGTATTCCCTTGATGTCCATCACATGCACCCAATACTTTAATAGACTATATTTCAACTGGTGTAGCATGGTTCAGGCCCTGATTGGATGCTCTACAAATCATTGCACTTGCCCTGGTCTCACGCCGGTCATCTTTGCGAGCTCTTCAGTCCATAGTGAATCTTGTTTGGCATGTGACTCAACTACGTCGCTCAGGTCGACAAAGTTGTCGGGGGTGTCGAACTTGGGGAGTTTGATATCCTTCATTGCTTTGTTGATTTTTCTTCGATGTTTCTTTTGAGTCCCTCGATGAGGTTACAGAGAAAACTTTGTTCAATAGTCGGGAGTATCTTTCCTGCAATCGAGATTGAGGTAGTTTAGAAATCACTTATCAGGCAATGCATAGTAGGATGTAAACAAGAACAAAATAGACCGATGTGTACATGTAGGGAGTCTCGATCATTTAATACTTACGTGATCCCAATCACCCTTTTGAATGACTTGTAATGTCCTTTTCCACGTCGCCGCTACTCTTTAGTTTAAATGAGTTATGTCTGTGTGCCATAGTGTGGAAAATTAGGTATGGCAGATATGAGCGTCGAAACCGTCATAGTGGTCGATTGACCCTTGGGGTTAGGAAAGGATGTCAGAGTTGAACGTGTGTCGAAAGTGCATGTACACTCCCAAAAGGTCGAACGTCATAATAAGGAAGTCATTAAATGCCTCAAGTTGAGGAAATTTGTTTCCCCGGAAGCCGTATCACCAAGTGTGTCAATTGTCATTCGCTAATAATGAAAGCTAGGGAGTTTTAAAGAGATTGGAATGATCATACCCCATATTCCCTGCAACTCTGATCGACAATGTTTCATGCATTTTGGATTGCATCCGTTGAGCAGTTGTGATGCGTTAAATCTTCAAGACATCCTATCGCAAGGTGTGAGTGTTCTTTGGCACGTTCTGTTTTCCTTCCTCGTTCTGCTATAAATTCTAGAGGTTATGTGAGGATTCTACGCATCAATTGAGTTTATACATCAATAACACTGGTCTTGCGAGTCCAATTCTAGCAAGTGTCGTAGTCTTTTATTCATCTGCAGATGTCTAAGCCAATACGTTTTCACACTATGGGATCCCCTTTAAACCAAGGACGGGGTTTGTGAGGTAGTCAGAGTGCCAGGTGTTGTCGCAAGAGTTGACTCTGGTCTGAAAAAGAGCCAAGCCTTAGCACATTTTTTAAAAGAAATAAATCTTGTTGATTGATCAGTCATAGGAGGCTTCTAGAACTAGGTTGAAAATAGGCATTACACTCATTTATAGATCAGAAACGAAAAGGCATGACCTCATTTGTCTAATTCATTTTAAAATCATGAGGATGGATAGAAGATAGGGGATGAACAAAACTGAAAGAAAAATCCAAGTATTTGGTCTTCCTTTCAATAGAAGAAATAACACTAAACTTCAAATATCTGAACACAGGTCTTGTCTCACTCATAGAAAGACAGAGGAAAGGATGTGAACAAATAAAACCTTGTAAATGAGGCAAAACAATTAAGATGCAGGTCTTGTTCTACTCACAGCAAAACAGAGGAAAAACTACACTTTAAGGAATGCTTTAAACTAGCTACAGCAGAGGTATTACTAAATTGTAGCCATTACAATATGAAATAACGAATGGAAGGAAGAAAGAGCAGTGATGAAAACTTCAGAAACAATAATACAGGAAAAAGACAGAATTAGACAGTGACAAAGTATAGAATCTCTTGGCACTATGTTCTATATTTGCTGAAAAAGACTACATTACAAACCCATCTTGAGAAAGGCTCCCGGGCTGTCCTCCCTTTTTGTTACCTACATCCTTATTTTAAAGAGAAAAATCTAAACAAAATTCTTAGTGTTCCAAGAAATATGAACCGATTCGTCTTCCTGGCACTCTGCGACTAACAGATGCACTGCTAGCTCGTTAAACCGTTGCTCATTGTTTTGACAAGTGGACAGGTTCCAATGTCGGGTGTCATTCTGCAATTTAAACTGCTAGACTCGCAGTCTTAGCTTATGCTATCTCTTTGAATCCCAGAAATCGCGAGACTCAAAAACTTCATCAACATCCATAGAATTTGAATCTTTTGGAGGAGAGCATTTTTCAAAATCTACAATTTTGCTCGCTACCATGTAGACAGGATAGGCTCTTCTCTTTGTTGGGAAATTTGGAAGATATAGGCCTGCTTGGATGCAAATCTCTATAATGGATGGTAACCTATCAACCATAAACCTTTCCTTATGAGTAACAGCTCTTCCTACTCTGTCATAAAGATGGAAACTTTCGACTGTAACTAGGATGTCATTTATAAGCTTGGCAACACCTTCATAAAGAGCAGTTTTTGCTTGATAAACCTGATGGGCAACTGGGACCAATCTCCGAACCAGCAGCCCATTTTCCGGACACTGTAGAACTCTTTTGGTGACATCCTGGTTCATTTCCCTCACCTTCCTTGCCCTGCGAATGAGCTCCTTGATTGGTGTTATAAGTGGCTTCCTCTTCCTCTTCAGTAATGACTTGGGAATATCAACATATGGATTTGAACCCACCATAGATTTGGATTGAGTTTCAGATATAAGCGAGCCCACATTTGCATTGAAACTGTCTGATTGAGACGAAATCCTTTTTGAAAAAAAAAACTTTGGGCAAACACAGTAGGACTTGTCTCCTTGAGTGGAGCTTCTAAATCTAGTTTGAAAAGAGATTGAACAATCAGAAAACTCAGACAGCCATGGAAGACACCTGCAATACTTCTTCTCGCTAGCATGTATGGAACCTGGAAGCACTGTAAACTTCTAATTTACAGTATGGTCACTATTAGAAGTTTTTTCTCTTGATTCGTGGATTGTTGTATGGAACCCAGAAGCACATTTTTTCCTGAGGTATCACTCGAGGGTTTTCTTCCTATTAACCCTCCCTTCTCAGCGCTCCCTGGGGTTGTTGCTTTGAAAGAGGGTAGCTTAAGCTAGGCAGATCCCCTGCATCTATGTTGGGATCCACCTACAACTGCTACGATGATTTTTCTGGCACGACCTTCACCTGGCTTGGACTCGGGTAAGTCCTCTTGCAACCCAGTGATGAACACACAGTCAAACTCCAATCCCTTGGCAGCGTGAAGAGTCATAATCTTTACAAAGTTCTTGCCATCTAGATGCCAAGAACTCGTTACTAAAATAGCGCTTTGATCTGGATGCCACTTCACTTGCCATGATAACTCGCACGTTGTAGTTTACATAGAAACGGCCAGGACGGAGTCCATTACGGTACAATGTTGCTCCAAGATAGCAACCATCAGTGATAAATGATTCTTCTTGCTGAGTCAAGGCTGAAAGCTTTGGATTGTTGGTCGAGAGAAACGTATTAAAACGGCCCTTGACAGCATGTCAGTCTCGCCAAGAGAATCTCTCTGACGTATCTGCAATAGCCATAATCAGTATCCATGCGTGGCCAATGAAAGTGAAATATGTCCATAACGCCCACATGAGTTAGTGCGCCACCAAAAAAAAATGCAACGTGTCCATAAAAATGAAGAAACAAACGTTTTATGTAGTGATTCTCCTGACATGCATGGGTTGCCTAATCCTGTCATAGGCTCCAAATATAGCTGAAATCACCACCAAGCCCATGCATTTCTCCATGGCCTTTTTATCTTCTTCAGACACAATGAACCCCAGGCCACCGTGATTGGCAAAACCACAAGCCAATTTCGTCCCTTCAGAATAATTAAAATACTTTTTCCTTTCATTCACATCGAGATTTCCTCCAAAGGTCACTGGAACTGATGTTGAATTAGGGTTTTCGGGTCCTTTCATGTATGTAAGAGAGGACCGATCAATTAATTCATCTTCTCGAATCTCATGAACACTGATATCTGAGACTGAAAACTATGAATATAATGGCAAGATCGATTCGCAATGGCTGTAGGTTTCCTCAGTAAATATTTATTCACTCCATAATCTAAGGGATATTCAAATATTGGCCACGGAACCTCCGACTCTACTTTAATATTGCTAACATCCTGATCAGGGCTTTGCGGCTTACTAGACCCTGGACTGAGGCCTGCAAGGAAACTGTTCATTAAACACACAACCTAATGGAAGGATGAATTCTTGGAGTTCGAACTGAGATCAGTTGAAGGTGAAGAATTAATCTTGAGAATTTCTGGTGGGGAAGATTTGAGAAGAGCAGCATGGTACAGAAGAAACAGATGATAGTATCAACAATCTATGTCTCTTCATTTTCACACCATTGTAGGTCCAGCTACATGGGTATCGCGGTAGATTTATTTCATATAATCACTTTTCGATTTCGTGACACTCTTTGATAGCCCAAAAGTCCAAAAAGCAGCCTACCCGAACCTTCTTTTTTAAGTGTCCATTGGCGTTCTGGGATTGAACAAAAAACACCAAATTTATTGGGCTCGACCCATGTATTCTAACCGACTGTGATGCTTACATTTGAAAACAAGAAATATTTTAAAATCCATTGTACACTTGAAAATGTGTTTTCTCTATTAAGACTTCAATCTTTTACCTGTATCGTAATTTCTCACTTATGAACGGACGGGCAAATCAATTGGTGTCTCAGTGGCTTGGCACTGTGAATAGTGGATTTTGATTGCGACATTTCAACCCTCGAAGGTCCTGAAATTCTGCTTGATGCTTTAGGCTTTCAATCTTCTTGAATATTGTTTCTGTAACCTGAGGAATAATTCCTATTTCACCACCATCACCATAACCAGTGCCCATGGTATATGTCTTACCAGAACCATTCTGTCCATATGCAAGAACCGTAGCATTGTAGCCATGGAACAAACCATCAATAAGTGGAGCAACACATTCTTCAAAAATGGGTGTTGAAGGAGACCCAGTGATACCATATACATGATCAAATGTAAATGAATGAGAACCAATTTGTACCTTGGGCAGCACAATCAATTTTGATATCTGTTACAACACCAGGTCCGAGCCCCAACGTGCCTGGGACTCTTTCTTATCGGCATCAAGTGTCCCTGAAGCTTCAATAGGAGGTACCTACCTTTGCTCAGAAATGGTGTCAGTGTCTCAAGAAGAGGAGGGAGTGGGGAAAAATATGTCTGAAGGACATATGTTGGAGGTCGTGCCCTCTCAAAAGAAGACATTGCAAAGGAGGGGAAGGCCTAGAAAAAAATAGGAATTAGGAGCAGAAGGCCACCTCCCAACTAAGATGAGTGCACACCCGGTCGTTGAGGAGTTTATAATGCACACTACCTAGTCAGAGCCTGTCGGGACTACCAGTCGAGGAATCGGGGGATGAATGGGAAGGGTAAATACATTGGGTTCTCCCATTGGAAGTCCACCCAGTAGCTAGAGCGGGCCCAACTCGCCATAGGTGAACTTTATCAAGAAAATAGAGAATTGTAGAGACAGTTGGTGGAAAAGAACTAGGAGGTATCGACACTGTAGGGTCGCGAAGGAAGCAAGAATTGGCTCAAGAGATAGCTTTGAGAAGCACAAGATATGATTGTGCAGCTGCGCAAAGCGCAGAGGATGACATAGAAGGAAAAAATGAAAAAACTGCAAGGCGCGAGGAGTAGTCTGGGAGAAGGTCCGTGTGCAAAAGATACATGATGGGTGGACTCTTGCTTTACATTCTCTGAAGTGACATTTGATAGTTTTCTCTGATTGTTGTGAGGGTTTTCACGTCCTCACTGTAACCGGGCCAGTTAGTCAAGGCGTCGATGATGTTTATTTGTATGTAACTTGAGCTTGGCGGGAGTCTTAATATATGAAATTTTGAAATTGTTTTGCAGTTGAATGTATCGTGTTCCCTCTTTGTATGTAAATCTACAGTGTTTTTTATCTAAGCTTCTCGTAAATTATGTGATTTTATAATTATTGTTTTTCTGAGCTATTTTGTCAGTTCATTGATATTTTCCTTTATAAACTTTCGATGTCGATTGATGCTGATGTGGTGTTACTGACTCGGGGTTTATTAAAAATAAAATATAGAACTTGGCTTGTGGGTAAGGATTACACTTGGGGCTTCGTTTACGTTGAACGTTCTAAAAGAGCTAGATACTGCGACTGTCGATGCCGGGATGGCGTCGGGGATCAACGCGTAGTTTTCTTCGTGGGTTATCATCATCATAAAGTCCCAATGCTGAAAATATTTTGGAAGTCGACGATCGGTGATATCACCTTTACTTTGTGCGACACTTATTCTTTTAATCTTCTGTCAATGTCGAACGGGTTGGTCTTCAGCGATATCTTTAGTGAATCTTATTCACAAAGACGAGAGACCTCCTTTTGTCGACCCCAATGAAATTCAACGCTTGACTGTTTTGGTTCTCTCAAGTGATTTTCTTCACTTTTAATCTTTCCCGATGCTGAATTTTCTAAGCGCATTGGGAAAACTTTAGACTGTTGATTCTTTAAGTAAATGTTAGTCCCTTTTAAAGTTAATATGATTTTCACATGTTCAATAAGACTTTAAATGACTCAACATGAAAACACAAAATGATAAACAAAGGCAACATTTTTCATACTGAAGTTGAAATAGACAGTGCAAAGGATCAAGTGGTACCCAAAAAGTAAAAAAAAAAGAACATAGGCTTTTAGGGTGTGTTGAGTGCTCAACAAATGGTGATTCACTGGGCAAAAGCATAATCTATGTTCC
This sequence comes from Picea abies, assembly GCA_900067695.1. Lineage (NCBI taxonomy): Eukaryota > Viridiplantae > Streptophyta > Pinopsida > Pinales > Pinaceae > Picea > Picea abies. The sequence goes on along the minus strand of CBVK0100005175.1, from coordinate 3,215 downwards.
TCCTCCAAGGTTCAGCTGATACGGAAGCTGCTGGAGAATCTTGACTGGTTTCAAATCGGAACCTCTTTACCTTTGCATTGAAATTCTTCAGTCGATGCTTATGGACTTGCCCGTGGGGTTTTAACCCTTTTCCTCCTTCATTTCCTTTGACCTTGAATCATGCCCCCTTTCTACAAAATTTTATAAAAGTATTCACCGGCATGGAGCCTTTAGTTACCACTACTCACTTGCTTCAGTGTCGCTCCGCTACTAGCGAGTGTCCATAGCCCTGACGGAGTCACCCCGACATCACAGACCTTTCTCCACTGCCATCGAGCATCCATAGCCCCGACGGAGATATTTTCATACCCTCTCCTACTGTTCACTCTTTTGATAAGATCAATTTTATTTCAGCATGATGCCCCGAGTGAGTGGGAGAGGAGGATGTATGTTTATTTGCAAAGTGAGATGGTTAAGGTGGACCCTTTACTAGCTTCATCTTTTGGGTTCATGTAGTCCTTTCCAGGTTTCCTTCATCCCCTTAAGGTCTTACCAAACCACTAAGTAGACACTTATGGCATTTCTTTGAAGTTGTTCATTTTCTTAGGTTAGACAGAGGACTCATCAAAGTAACTGCCAGTTCTCTAGTGCTTCTCATGTTTGTAAGTTTGCAACGAGTTAGAAATAGAGTTCTCTATGTCGCATGATTTTAAGGTCAACCATTGTCTTGCAAGACACACCGTCAAAAGAATAGAAAACCAAAAAGTAAACAATAAAAAGAAGCATTTCGCAATCGTGAAGATACTCAACAAAGAACATAAAACACACATATATTTATTTATTTTTTTTTTATTTTTTTTTTAATCTTATTGGAAAATTTGTTTTAGGGCTTGGCCATTCACTAGAAGGGCATCAGTTTCCCCCCACAGATTTTGCAACCGATAAGTTTCTGCCCCAATCTTCTCAGCCCCTTGGAAAGGTCCAAGCCACAGATTTTGAAACTTAGAATGCTTGCCTTTTGGTTCATTTTCTCTGTCCCACTTTAGGACTAGGTCTCCTACTTCGAAGTTTTTGTCTTTAGCCTTATGATTATTGAACCATCTTTTCACTATCTGTTGGTGAGCTAGGAATTTTGACTTAGTTTTTTCTCTCTCTTCTTTCATCATGAGTAGAGTGTTAATTCTTTGTTGCATGGATGACGAAGGTTCTTCGTTGGAGTCTTGGGCTAGTTGAAGAGAAGGAAGATAGAGCCCATTTGGGAGGATGGCTTCTTGCCCATAGACCAAAAAGTACGGGGAATTCCCTATAGCTTCTTTTGGTGTGACTCTATCGGCCCATAGAGCATTATGGAGTTGATTATGCCAATTTATTTGGTTATCTGCAACCATCTTCTTTAATATTCTCACTAGGTTCTTGTTAGTTGATTCTGCCACATCGTTTCCCTATGGATAATAATTTGTTGAGTACCTGATTATGATTCCTTTGTCCAAAGAAAACTCCATCAAAAGGGTGGAAGAAAAATAAGCCACATTATCAAAGACCATGACAGAAGAGATACCAAACCTTGTGATTAGTTGTTGTTCTATGAATTGGATTACTACCTTCTTGTTTACATGAGTCAGAGGGATGGCCTCTACCCATTTCGTGAAATAATTGGTTACAGTAAGATACTTGTGTTGTTTTGAAGAGCTAGGTGTAATTTCTCCTATGATATCCAACCCCCATTTCTCAAAAGGCCTAGAGACAGTCACAGGTTGGAGTGGGACTGCTGCTCTCTTCTCCTTCCTAGCGCTCATTTGACAAGTCTTAGAGTTTCTAGCATAAGTTTCAGCATCTTTGAACAAGGTGGGCCAGTAATAGTCGGCTCTCATAATCTTATGAGAGGTGGTGTTTCCCGCAAAATATCCCCTAATAGGGCCATCATGGAGCTCCTTCAGCGCTTTGTCTATGTCTTCACGTTCAAGGCATCTTAATAGTACCCCATCATAATTAATTTGAAAGAGTACCAAACTTATAAGGCGATATTGCGTAGATTTTAACCTAAGAGATCTCATTTCCCTAGGGTTGAGATTTTACGGACAAGTCCCATGGTGTAGGAGGTAAGTTAAATCCTTATACCAAGACATTTTTCCTGGGGAGATGTATGATACTTCGCCACTCCATAGTGTCATTTCATTCTCCCATCCAGAATCTTTATTTACTTGGTCCTGGGCTTTGGCTGCAAGTTTGCATAACCCTTGTCCTTTTACTAGTTTGGAAAGTTTTATATCTAAATCAAATTCTTGGACTACTTCCATCCAGTTCCCTCTTCTTTCCCCCATTTCTTGTTGAGTAAACAAGGATCGGACTACAGGGTGTGACACAATTACTGTAGTGTGGTTATTGAGGATGTAAGACCTAAAGTGTTTTACTGCATTATATACCGCATAGGCCTGTTTATCTATAGCAAGATAATTGAGCTCAGCTCCTTGAAGATTAGTGCTCATGAAAAACATTGGGGCCTCGTTATTTTCATCATCCTTCTGATTCAGTACTGAGGCTAAGGATTGGTTGGAAGCGAAAGTATAGACGAAGAAATCTCTATTGAAATCGGGACTTCGTAATATCGAGGCCTGTGATGTAGCAATTTTGATGTTGTTGAAAGCATCTTTTCATTCATCATCCCATTTAAATTCGACATCTTTCTGAATCATCCTTTGTAAGGGTTTGATACTTTTTGCGAAATCGGGAGTGAATTTCCTCACAAAATTGATTTTCCCGAAAAAGGACTGCATAGCTTTCTTGTTATGAGGCAACAAGAGTTGAGCTATGGCCTTAATCCTTTTTGGGCCTATGCAAATTCCTGCTTGAGATATAATGTGACCTAACAGCTTACCTTCCTCAACACCGAAGATAGTTTTCTTAGGGTTTAAGGATATATCGTATTTCCTACACCTTTCGAAAATCTGATTTAAGTGTTGGATGTGCTCTTCTCTATTCTTTGAATATACTGTTACGTCATCTAGATACACCACCATACACTTGTTGATTAGTCCCTAGAAATCTACGTACATGGCCCTTTTGAAGGTCTCTACTACGTTAATTAAACCAAATTGCATGTGTTTATAAGTGAAGGTTCCACACTTGGTTCGAAAGGTAGTTTTCAAATGATCTTCCTCTGAAACTAGGACTGTTGGAAGTACTAGAACAACTGAGAGGGGGGGTGAATTAGTTGTTTATAAGCTTAAACAATTTTA
>CBVK0100005174.1:0-15586 GCA_900067695.1 Picea abies | reverse complement strand
CTTTCATTGTATAAATAATTGTAATCTTTAGTTTGTGGGGTAGTTTTCAAATTATTTTACTTGTAAACATTTTGTAATTGAACACCCTCGAACTTAGTTGATCCCTTGCCCAACCTTAGGCACTAGTCATAGTTGACTTAGGGAAAGGGTTGATTGTTCATCTAGATAAACTTGCACTTTGCATTTGTTGCCTTAGCATCTTAGGCTAGCTTTCCCAAAAGCCTTTTAACAAATTAAAACCAACTCCTAGAACATAAACTTTAAATCCAATCTAGTAACTAGGGTCTACCCCCCTTGGCTTCCCTAGGAGTGAGCCTAGAAGGAAGAGGTTCCACTCAAGGTGACAGTGTGGACTGTGAACCTAGGCATTGTGCCTCCAAGGACACACTAAGTGAGTTGGACTTTGCTCACGTTAGTGTGTATTAGGACGGCAACATGCTTCATATGAGCCTCTCAAATTCTCAATCAACACAAATTTGGTTTTGTTGTCCATTCCATGGTAACCATAGATTAGAGCAATCTGTGGCAAAATATCCGTGCAACTTATGAGACCAATCCCTGCTAAGTAAAATAAGATTCAGGAATATCAACAACAATGTCTATAATCCAGTATACCTTTTTGGGTTAGAAGCTACCCTGATCAAAACATCTTTAAGCTCCCCAATAACCTTAACATCTCACCTGTCTAGTTGAATAATTTGAGTTGCACACCTGGTTGGAGTAGCATTTACCTTACTGCATATTTAGAAAGGCAGTACATTTGAGGATGCTCATGAATCAACCAAACAGTTATGCACATGGTGGATGAAAATTTCAAAGGCCAGAAGAAAGGGTGCAGTTTGGAACTTGGATTGATTACCAATTATAGCATCACTCATAACAGCTTTTCGTTTTGTCTTAGAGTTTGGTTTTACCAGAACAGGGTTGTGTTTTGCTTCAAAATTTGCCACTGTCTTTTGAGGTACATCCGAAGATGTCTTGAAAGTTTGCAAAATAAGGTCTCTTTGTTGAGGAGTTTTGTAGATGTCAAAAATTGAAACATTTGCTTTTATTTTCTTCTATCCTCAATCACATTGTAATCCATGTTTGTCCAAGGTATGTTTGTTACTATTGTTTTCTTGGATGAGGCAAGAACTACAGTTTTCTTAGGATTTATGGCAAGTTGTGATGTAGAGGGATCTAAATGAACAAGCCCCTTACTTCTTAGGTTGTAATCTCTTTGTACCGTTTGGGTAGCCTAGATTTCTTCCACCATTTGTTCCTCATCCTCTTGAAGACCAAGTGACGTGTTGTAGAAACATTGTTGCCTCTTCTATTTCTTCTTCTCCCACAACTTCCTCATTTTCAGCTTCTTGAATGGGTATTTTGGTCTGTTTTTGTTGATCCAAAAACTGATTCGCCACTAGAGTCATAGAATGTAGCCATTGTGGAAATGTTTTTTCAGAAAGATTTGCATGATAATAACTGCAATAATTGTCCACCCCTAGATCCTATGAGTTCAAGTTAAAATTTGTAGGTTTGAGTGGCTTTCGAGAAGTGATAGCTTTCCTATAGAAAGGTCTAAGAGTTCTCGAGTTAGAAGTGCTTTCTCCAAAACTCTTTTTCAAATCCACAATCTCATTTGATAATTTCTTAATCAAACTTAAAATGCTCTCCATGTCTGGGGGTCTTTATCCTGAAGCTCAGTATTTGTTTTAGAGGGTGGTTTGGGCAGAGCAATGAATTTTTTAGGAGTAGTTTTAGTTTCCACATTTCCTAGATTTCCTACCAAACTCAAATCTCTTTTTCCACATTCTTGGCTTCTTCAAAATTTTCTACTAAATAACTTTTACCAACTCTCTTAACAAACATGGAAATGAATGCATGCAAAGCAAAAGTACAATACTCAACCACTACTTCTTTAATTGAAGCAAAATACACTGAAAAGTTATTTAGGATGGTAGTGAACTATTGGTTAAAATCTTTTCTCTTCTTTTTTATCCATCTTAATTTCTATTAGTTCTTTCAAAAGTGCAGCTGGAGGAGACTCATCACCAAATTTACTAATGAATGCTTTTTCAAAATCATTCAATTACTAATGGATCCTACTGACAAATTGAAATACGATGTGGAAGCTTTATTTTCAAAAGTACAAGGAAAAAGTCTACACACCACATCTTCATGTTCCACATTTAGTAATATAATAGCCAAATAAAAGCTTTTAATGCAGTCTTCTCGTGAGCTTGATTTAAGTGGGTCAAATTTTGAGGCAATAAGTTCAGGTTGTTTGGGAAGTTCATGGGGCGGCCCTACCAAATTAAGAGCATCTTGAGCTCTCCAAGTAGGTAATTGAGGTTGATTTACAACTAATTGGGTAGCAACAAGCTATCTAAGAATTTCACAAGCTTTCTAGGCAAAACCTAAGTCAAAATCTAGACTTGAAGGGCTTGAAGAATGAGTGGATGAAGCTGGAGGAGATGGTAGAATTGCATTTAGAGGCTGTGGAATTTCCTCAAGCATGAGATCAATCAAGTCTTCTACAATTTCAAAGATGTTCTCTAAATCAGTTTGAATCACACTCTTATTAGCTCTTTTTCATCTAGGGAGTAAGGGAGTGATGGGCAACTTGCCAATTTTCTTAGCATATGCCTAAGTAAGTCAACAAAACTCGTTAACTTCTTGATTAGGAATAGCATATAATGGTTCAACTTCAAAGAAGAAACTAAGAGTACTAAAATTAGCAATCATATCTTCAAAAACTTGTTCAGGGTTAGAATCAATACCAAAAATGTTGATGATTACAGTTGTGTGAGACATTCTCCAGGACACAGACTGATTGAGTCGACCTGAGAGAGAGCCCCTGAGATGGGTGTGTGGTTCCTATCTGAGACAGAACTAGAACGTAGTGATCGCCTCCTCCTTATAGAGAGTTGAGAAGAACTCCAGATGATTCTCCTGTGTAACCCAGTGAAAAAAGGAGATCTGTTGAGTTGGGCGTGCCTATGGCTGAGCACAAGGTGAACGTGCGAATTCCCATAGAGTTGGGTGCATCATCATGAGACAGAGATGAAGACGATGTTTAGCCTCCTCTGAGCAAAGAGTTGAGATGATGAACTCCAGATGACTCTCTGGTGTAATGCAGTGGGAAAGAAGATCTGTTGAGTGGACGTGCCTGTGGACGAGCACAGGTGAACGTGATCCTAGTGGCTGAGCACTAGTGAGAGTGGTTCTCCTGTGTAATGTAGTGAGATAGAGATATGGACATCCCTATGGATGTACCCCTAGTGGTTGAGCACTAGTCGGTGTATGAGATCCCTTGCTATAATGTTCAAGAGTCGGACCTGCCTGTAATCCTAATTGTAATGTAAAGGGTACAGGTCAGCCCCACCTTAATGTAATTGATAATTAATGTAAAAGATAATTAATCTGGCTAATATTAATTATATTGTGAGTTAGAGAGGTCGGCCTTGTTGTGCCAATAGACACTTACGTTGACAAGTCAAGTCTAATATAAGTAAAGGTAGATTCCCCATTGAGGAATCATACCTTTTGTGTGAGTTTGGAAATTTCAGCAAGTACATCTACTTGGGAAAAGTGTGCACCTCGCTTGAGCACTAGTCTTCTAGGGTTTGTGAGTACCCTCTTGTGTGCTAGGTCTTTATGGTGGTGGAGGTAGTTCTCTTGAAGAATATAGCAAAGGATTGGTTGGGTTTTCTTCCCTTGTTGAGAAGGGTTTCCCAAGATACTTCTTGTGTACTTGTGCATGGTGTTTCTTATTGTGATCTTGGTTGCTACAACAAATTGTTTATGGTTTAAGCAAAATGCTAAAATGGAATGAACTTCATGCCTTGTCTATTGAAAAATCAACAAAAAAGACTATGACCTTAATTATGTTGTGAAGAATTACTATGTAGATTATCTCTAGCAGCCATACAATGATGGCCCTCCTTCTAGCGCCAAGACTCTTAACAAGGTTGGATGGCCCTGTACAATCAGTAGGTGTTCTCCCCAATGAAAGGTCCCAATTAGACTTTACACTATTTGGAATAGAGAACACGTCCAGATTATGGCCCAGCAACCTTTTACTGGTTTTGAGGGGTTTACCAGTTGCAATCTGTTCCACTGTTTAGATTTTCCTATGACACAATAACTGAAATGCAACTATTTTAATATGCAAAATGCAAAATAATGCCTGGGCTAAACTAAGGATATAAACATAGCACCAAAAATATCACTACTTTATATATTTAGCAAGAATGTTACTAGGGAAATAAACGCAGAAATCTAAATAACCAATCACATAACAAAGAAGTTGGAAAATGAACAACTAACTACAGTACTATGATTATGACCATAGACAAACAATTCGTAAGATAAACAAAATATGACAAATTACTCATACATGAGAAAAGTCTACGCTATAAAAACAAATGCTTACACCATTCCAAAACTTAGTAAACTAGTAGAAGAAGTTCTATGTATCATAAGCTTCAGAACTAAAGTTTGTCTGCAAAATAGCTTGGCCAGCAATGGCTTCTCATTCATTAATTTTCTAAAAGAATTTACAAAATCGTAGAAGCAAAAAGCCCAATCCTCCATTTAAATCCTCTTACTTGTACAAAAGAAATGGGGAAGAAATCCATTATTTCGGTACATTTGTGCATTAGAGAAAGCACAAGGCAACACCAGAGATCTAGTTGTTGTTGAGATTTGAGTACCAAGGAAAGTGGTCCCCTTGTGTTTGTGAGTCTCTAAACACAAAGGGAAAGACTATTACCCTTATAACTTTACTTTATGTTCTAATTTCACATTGACTTAGGAGACTTAAGTCATAAAGTGAAATTTGTCACTTAAGTCATAAAGTGACAATTAATTCACAAAGTGGGTGAATTAATAGACAGAAAGCAAACTATGGAAACTTGGGTAAAGTGGGTTTCTAAGTGAGATTTATGAGAAGTGATCTCACCCATTGATTAGACTTGGCTAAATCTAATCTAGGCCATTGATCTTTTAGGTTTGGCCAAAGAGAGGGTAAAGGAGGCAAAAGGGTAAGGATGACATGCATTCTTCACTTGAGAGAGTTGAGTTAGGAGGAAGAGAGCAAGTGAGGGTTTGAGTTGAGCTAGGGCGCATTCTTGAGGAGAAGGAGGGCGCATGAGTTCAAGGGCGCATTCTTGAGGAGAAGAAGGGCACAAGGGTTTGGAGAAGAGAATGAGCAAAGGATGAGGGCGCACCATGGAGGCTTGAGCTTGAGAGCTTAAGTGTGGAGGTCTAGCTTGTGTAGGGGGCGCACTAGTAGAGGAGGTGCACACATAGCTTGAGGAAGGCGCTTGAGTGAGAGGGCGCACTTCAAGCTTGAGGTAGGGGCACATTTTGAGGAGAGGCGCACTTCATGTGTGGAGGAGCACACATGTTGAGGAGTGCTCCATTTGTCTTGGTTAGGGCGCACTTGTGATAAGTGCAATCCAAAACAAAGGAGGGGGCGCTCACATCTTTCTAGGAGCCAAGTACTCTAGGAGGAGGCAAGCACAAGCTAGCAGACACATATTCCAAGAGGGGGCGCAAGTCATCATTCAGCAGGCACATCTACAAGGTACTCCAAAGCATCCTGAGTTGGGTTGCTATTGTACTAGGTTCACTTGTATTTATTTCCTTGTTGTAGCATTTGCTTTGAGATCTCCAATATATATCTATCTCTCTTACCGGTTTTCCCCATGGGAGTTTTTCCAGGGTCATGTTGACCAAAAACTACATGTGTTCATTTGTCATGTTTGCTTAGTATTTTCAGTGGTAGGTTGTTAAAGATCCTAACTTGGACAGCAAAACCATCCATAATTTATCCTTATAACAAGAGGCATTAAAGAGCATCAAACCGAAGATTTGTGGGCAGATTTTGAGAGGACAAAGTTCAGATTTAGTGGGCTGTTTTGAACAGCAAGAAGGCTGTCCAAAAACAGCAAGTAAAACAGTTTGAAAGTACCCAAGCTTAATGCCCAACAAGAGGTCAAATGACAGGCCTGTTGGGCAGCCCATAGAACCTCAGAAAATCTTCAGTTGTTGCATTGCGTGTGAAGGATTTCTTCAAATTCTGTGCTATGGCGAATTCTTCTTCTTCTCTTTCATTCAAGTCCCCATCATCTCTAACCCTACCAATCATTAATCAAATGGAATAGTTCATGGTATGTGTGTGCTCCATCAATTCCAGTAGTGTAAGAAGTGTTTGCATAAATTGGCAATTTAACATCTTTAGTAGCTTGGGCTTCCATGATTGGTTGCTTGCCCTTGACAGATTTCTTCTCCTTTCAATTGTGGGGGTCTGCTTGCCTACTAGTTTTGTTTCTTCAGGATTCTCTATGATTTCAATTGGACCCTTTGGTTGGCCTGCTATTGATTTCTCTTGTGTGTCTTTCTTCCTTCTACATATCCTTTGGTAGCCATATGAAATTCTTGCATGTTAGTGTACCACAGAAAAAAGGGCACACAGGATTTAGCTCGAAAAATTGAATCAAATGAATTAATGGATTCCTTTTAGCAATTCAAAATGAAAACTAGTCTTTAAGGATGAAAATATTGACCCTGACTTAAGGCATGCTGCCATAGTAGATGTAGAGCTTAGATTTACAATTCGAACATAAGCCTTCTCAGAAGATACAGAATTTTGAAATTGAAATGAAGCGGAAAACAAAATAGTGCAAGCTCAGAGTAAGCTTTCAAAATCAATTTGCAAGGAAAAACAAAGGAACGAAGCTACATGCAAGTGCCCCACGCAGATGCAAAAACTTTTTGATGGTGGGAAGAAGAAATCTACCGAGATGCATGCACTCACTACCTAGATTCGAACTAAAGAAAAATTTGAATGTGATATGGAACTACTACCGCAAGCTAAAACAAAAGAGAATGCACCTAACTGGCTCATTTTAAAAGCATATCCTGCTAAGCAAACAAGAGTATTTCAGAATCAAATACCTGTTTAGTGAAGTTAATAGATAGAAAGTTATGTTTGCGTTGTATCGCTCCTGAATTCCTTTGCAATTTCAAGCGTTGCGAAGGGAAACCAATCGTCTATTCAATGCAATAACTATTCGAATGAATGAACGTTTATGTTCAACTTTAAATTTTTAATTCAAACACCCAAAGGACAAGCTTGCGTTTATTGATTCGAACAAATGAACGTTTATGTTCGACTTCAAATTTTTAATTCAAACACCCAAAGGACAAGCTTGTATTTATTTATAAGTTCGAAAGATGGTGGTTTGAGTTATGACACAGTCAAATTGGGCCAAGCCAAGATATGCTTTAAAAGCACATTAATGTACAAGTGATATATATACGTTATAGAATCCAATCCAAACTTTTAAAATTCCATGCGTACGAAGAGTTCAAAAGCAAAGGGAGTTCTAAGAATCGGGGCCGACTGATGGATCGAGACCTATTCTCACTATTGTTCAAGGAAGGAGGACCTAATCATGAAATTGTAGTAAGAGTTCGAAAGGAGGAGGCTCGATCATAAGGGTTGGACTGATCAACAAGTGAAATTAGAAAGCTTTTAGGTAAAGATTTCTCGTTCAGGAGCAAGAGTTCAACGATTGAACAATGCTCAAAAAAGATCATGGAAACGAACAAACAAGTTGGTAGCCAAGGGGTCTGATTTGGCAATAGAGTTGATTAGCAAATCAAGACCTTCCCATACCAAAGTCCGAGGGAGGAGTCTTAATTCGAAGATCGAGACCGATAAGGAGATCAGGTAGAAGCTCGACAAACAAAAGAAGAGGGAGGGCCTGATTTTTAAATTCAGACCCAATCTAAAAATCGGTGAAGGGAGGGCTCAAAAGGCATATCAGAATAAATGTTGAATATGAACTTGGAAAAGGGAACTCAAATTCGAAGAAGAATAAAATGAAGCACGCTTACAAAAGGAACTCAAACTCAAGCTCGAAAGGAGAATTCAAATCTGAAGCTTAAATTAGGAGCCTGTTATCCCCCACTTTAGGGATAACTAAGGAGATTATGTCTCGAGGCCCACGGGTCCTAGACATGACGTACCGAGAGCCAGAACGACTTGAGCATGGCCCTGGAGGACCCATCTTTTCTTCCTTCAGTGCCTCCACTTTGTCAGCAGCAGCATCATCCATCACCTCGGCCTGGTCCTGTAGCAGAAGTGGGTCTTGCTCCATGAGGTAATGAGTCTGAGTATCATGGTATGTGTCACTATGATCCTCAAAACCTTTGAATATGTGCATTTGATTCTTTTTGTTTCTAACAAGTGCTTGGATCGTATACCTATCCACTTGACCATATCTGGGGGGAATGGCAGGATGCCCTAGTAAGCTTGTGCCCATAGGTTTTGAGTTTCCACTGGGGGGATTCATGTGAAGCCATCATCCACTCCCACCATACTTAACAGTTTCCATCCTTTTCCCACTCATCCATCCCATTACACTGGTCCAGGCATTGGGTTGGCCAAATATTTAAAGGTTACACCTTACCTTGTGGGAAGAAGGGGCTAAAGGCCCAAAGGGTAAAAGCAGCTAGCAAAAGATAGAAGCCAAAGAATGAAACCTCGAGATGCTTCACCCAGGGATCCCCGAGAAAGAAGTAAAAGGCTTCTCAGCAAGAAACAAAGGGACCCATATAAAAATAATAAAACAAGACCTACTTAGTGGATAGGGGGTCTCATCACGAGCCAGCCTATTAGGTCCATGGGCATGTTGCGGTATGACACTACCAGCAGCTGGTCACCACGCCAAGGTAGTGGCTCTTGGTGGCATAGCCAAGAGAAAGGGGGTCTCATCACGAGCCAACCTTCTCATTTTCGTGAAATGCTTGTGGGTAACATTGCCACCACTGGTCACCACGCCAGGGCAATGTCCCCTGACTAGCTTCTTGAAGAAAAAGCAATAAGAATAAAAATAAAAGGCATGAATGGGCTTGGAAACATTTACATCCATGACAAGTTCAGCTCACCCTCTACAGAGGCACCCACAGGTAAGCCATGCATTTCCCTGCTATCACTGCACCCTTGTCCAGACATCCCTTACTACCTCATCCACTCACATGGCTTGGATTTGATTTCTCCCGAAAACACCCCACACCCAGTGAGCATTTGCCCAATAGGACGCCCTGTCACTTCTTCCAAACTTGGCTTGCAGATTAGTATAATGTCTTTGAGCACTTGTCCGGGTAAAAGGGGTTTTATGCACATGTTAAATAATATTGATGATTAGATGTGATTGACATTGCTATGATCCCTGTGACTTATGAGCCCATGTAGGGCGTATCTGTTGATGTGCAGGATCATCCTCGACGGACAGGTACCATTATAGACAGGTAAACATGGGGAGATGATTAGTTCGGACCTCCATGGGGCTGAAAGCCCATCAGATGGATGTTGAGACCCCAGCAAGGGGTAGAGACAGATCAAAGGCTTTCCACCGAAGAAGAGGAGGACGTTCCACCAGAGGCAGTCCAACAGCCTGTACCTAGGGGGGTTGTGCCCTTTCCACCAGGACATTGGCCTTGGAAGGCCCATGACATCACCCAGGACATTCATGACATCATCCAGCACTTGTGGAGGTTTTTGGGAGGCAGTTGTGGCACATGTGGCAACTTCCGGAGGCCCAAGGGGGCCTAACGTTTTGCTCCAGAAGGCCAACGTTGCCCTAAAAGGGCATGACATCTTCATTTATGCTTGATTTAGGGTTTTATCATGACATTTAATGTAAAACAGTATTATTTTGTATTTTTGGCCTTGTCGGCCTTTTGTGACCTAAAATTTCATTAAGGTCATTGCTATTGTATAAGTAAGAGAGCTAAAACTCTCTTTTATTCATCATCTTTGACTCACACTTAGGTGAGGTCTGAAATTTTCGGCCCTCTTAGGGATATTGGTTGAAATTACTAGTGCGCACTTGTTGAAGGAGGCTTATCTTGGCTATTTTTGGCATTTTTCTTGGTGGAAGGTTTACAACTAGGGTTTGGCTTGATGAATGCATGGTGAATGTAAGTGAATTTATGCAATCCTTCCATTACTTGAATGGTTATAGTATTTAGTTGCATTTTGTTAATGAATTTGTTGGAATAAACCCTAGGAAATAAGCACATGTTGGTGTCCTTATTTTAATTCCCTGCTAAGATTGTGCCAAGGAGTTTTTACCTATTGAAGACATTGCTAGGGCCTTACCATTGCAACACCCTACCTTTGCTCTTCAATCCTAGCCGTTTTTATTTTGTCATTGAGCGAAAGAAGGAGGAAAACGCACTAAGGCCTAGGGTTACTACACCTTAGTGAGCCGTTTTCCCCTAGGGTTTGATGGTTGAAGCCTTGGCTCAACAACACTTCACCATCAAATTCTCTTGTCTTTAGCCCTTCCATTATTATATTGCTTCTTCAACATTTGTCGCTACCTTTGACTCCATTTGCCCTATGATAGCACTAGTCTAAGACCTTTTACTTGAGTGTTTTTTATCACAACTTCCAAAATCTTGAACAACTACTAAAACCTTCTAACCCTAACCTACTAACCCTATTGTTGTCATTATTCTTTTGATTTATGATTATACTTTGCAGCATTTTATGCATCTTTAAAGCAATTCAAAGATTGGTTAATGCGTAGTAGTCTTTGCTTCTAATGAATGATGATATTTGACATTGATGATAAATCGTTCTTGCTCATTGTGAAGCTTCTTCTTAAGCATTTATTGTGAAGTAACATATTGTGATCATTGCTATTATACATCATTGATATGCTTCATCAATATTATAAGTCAATTGCTTTATATCAGAAAGTCCTTGATTAAATGAAGTACTAACCAGCAAGTGATCTTGCAAACATATAGTTTCTTGTTGCTTTGTTTCGGGCAGGTACATTTCTGGTTATCATTATCTTTATTGGTTGTTTAGCCGGACTTTCTGATAGGTGGTGACTTGTGAAGGGGAAACTTATACTTAGCCTTAAAACCTTTCCCTTCTCAAAACCCAAGGTCACCAGGGACGTCTCCCCTAGGCCTACCACCCTAAATAGAAAGAGTTATCCTATTGAGGTGACAGTGATAGGATAGTCTCCAGTTGCGCCAATTTGCCTTCTTCTACCTTTCCTTTACTTCCAAGTACAAACTGTGCGATATTAGAGCCCTAATTTAGAAATCGGGGAAAGAACTCAACAAGCGAAAGTGAAGAATAAGCCCAATTTTTAAATCAGGGCCGATCTAGAAATCATGAGAGGGGCAAATTACTAAGATAAAGAAGGGGCCCGATCTCCAAATCAGGACCCCTTTAACCAACTCAAAAGTTCGAAACAATGATTCAACTATGCAAAAGGTTTGAATAAAGGGAAAAAATTAAGGGAAAACAAGGAGGTTGAGGAAGGCTCAATATGTCCATCGGGGAACAAGTTTGAATAGCAAGAATTTGGTCGAATTCAAAATAGAAATGACCACTCGAACAAAGAATGGAAGGGGGAAGGATTGGCAACAAAAAATAAAGGGGGGCCCATTTTGAGGTGAAGCCCGATTTTTAAATCCAGGAAGGAAAACGAATAAAATGAAAAGCAGCTCAATTTTGAAATTGGCATGTTGACCCCAAAATCTCACTCTTGAGATTTGGATGGTCAAAGGGCCAGTCTATCCTTTCAGGTTGGCATTCTAAGGTTCTTCTTGATAGCATAGGACCATCATTCAAAGGTCTTCCAGGCACAGTGATTCTTGTTCTGGTCAGTTAAAGGATGGTTTCTTACAGGTGTTGAGTTCAGAGCTTGTTTCAGTAATTTTTGAGTTATTACAAGATGAATTTTCAGTTCCACGTTTGAGTATAAGAGACTTGCAACATTATGGGACACTTCTTGCCCATGAGGATCTTATTGACCCCACATCAGTTATTTGACAACATATTCTTACTCCTTGTCCAATTTTGCTTCCAATGAGTATAAACTTGATGGTATTTGGACAACTTTGCTTTTCGGGTGATGAGGTGGCACAGGTCATGACGTAGCAGGGTGAGGTGGTGACCCATATGGGGCCCACACGCTTAAATTTGGGTCCTTTTCCTCCTAAAACTAGGCCCACTTGTTGATTTTTCAATATGCTAGGTTAAGCATGAAGTTCATTCCATTTTAGCATTTAATCATAACCATAAATGTTGCAGCAATCAAGATCACAAGAAGAAGCACCATGCACAAGAACACAAGAAGTATCCTGGGAAACCCTTCTCAACAAGGGAAGAAAACCCAGCCAAATCCTTTGTTATATTCTTCAAGAGAAAGACCTTCACCACCAAGATAAACCCTAGCACACAAGAGGGTGCTCAAACCCTAGAACTCTAGCGCCCAAGAGAGTGTTAGAATGTGCTCATTTAACCATAGACAATATCACTATTGTCACCCAACCATAGGCCGAAGCCACCCCCGAGCACCTTTGACCTTGACAAAGAGAAGAATCCTGGTAACAAATCAATAGCGAAGCAAGGCTAATGCACCAAGCAAGACGTAACCAAAGCTGATCAGAGAGTCCAACCCAAAAAGATAGAAACAATAGACTTCAGAACTAGTGGCAGCACCTTCTCCAGGACTTGCGCACAAGACTACCAGACTGTAGTGCGCACAAGTGTCTCTCTGCGATTCTGAGAAGTGTGTGTAAAGTGAAGATTGCACCCTGTATTTATACTAGTTCTGGCAGACTGCATGGGCCGACTTCTCATTCTGGGTACTAATTAATTCATATTAATTATCTCTCTTAGCCGACATCTCTTCTAGGGTTACATTCACTTCTTTTCTTGCTTCTGGAATATTCTAATCTTGTCAAAGGTCACAATGGAGGTTGATACCTCCCGAAGCTACCATAATATCAACAGAGAGGTGCGCACCTTTTCCAAAGAAGTGTACTTGCTGAAAGTTCCAAACTCATATGAAAGCTACATTTTCTCAAAGGGGATTTTTCCTTTACTTAGACTAACCTAATCCTGTCAACAGAAGTGTCTATTGGCACAACAGGGCCGACCTCACTTAGCTTATAATATAATTAATATTAACCAGATTAATTATCTTTTACATTAATTACCAGTTACATTAAGGTAGGGCCGACCTGTACCCTTTACATTACAATTAGGGTTACATGCAGGTCTGACTCTTGTACAATATAGCAAAGGATCTGATAGACCTACTAGTGCTCATCCACTAGGGGCACATCCATAGGGATGTACATATCTCTGGCTCACTGCATTACACGGGAGAACCAGATCTTCACACGTTCACCTTTGCTCGTCCACAGGCACATCCACTCTACAGATCTTCTTTCCCACTGCCTCACACAGGAGAATCATCTGGAGTTTTCTTGTCAACTCTGTTGCTCAGAGGAGGCTAATACATCATCTTCATTTATGTTCACATGACGATGCACCCAGCACTTTGGGGTTTCACACGTTCACCTTGTGCTCAACCACAGGCACGTCTAACTCAACAAATCGCCTTTCCCACTGGATAATCATATGGAGTTCTTCTCAACTCTCTGAATGGAGGAGGTCATCTCTAAGTTCCAGCTCAATCTCAGGCAGGAACCATGTACCCTTCTTAGGGGCTTTCTCTCAGGTTTGTAAGCTAAGAGAAAAACTCACATAGCTGCAATGATCCACATCTCACAGGTTTGTAAGTTGGAGAATGTCTCACATAGCTACAATCATCAACACTCCCTCTCTGCTAGGGAGGCATTCTTCATCATGCCAAGTCTCACATGGATGTACTCTAAATTGTCTTAGCTGGAGTCATCAATACTCCCTCTCAACTAGGAAGGTATTCTTCACCAAGTTAGTTTGGTGAAGATGTCTGCAATCTGCTCATGTGTAGGAAGGTATTGTATGTGTACAATTTTCCTCTGCATCATATCTCTGATATAAGGATATTTCATTTCATCGTGTTTGATTCATCAGGAAGCACTGGGTTATTTAAGGAGCTTTTCACACGGCTCTAGGTCATCATCATAGGATTCATCTCATGATCAAGTAAATTTGTCAGAAGCTTGTGAAGCCATATGGCTTCGCACACTCGATGTTATATACTATGTTTTTGTGGTACTCAAGGCCACAGAGTTTTGTTTCCTGTTGCATCAAGAAATCATGGCAAACTTCACGGTAAGACAACAACCGGATGTGCTCTTCCGGTCCATTGTACTCTCTACTCAATCTGTATCGGCATATCCTGCAAACTCAAGTTCACACTGGAGGCATATCTCAGGCTATATCCAATTGTGCCTCGTATATATCTCAATACATGCTTTACTGCTATCCAGTGAGTCTCTCTAGACTGACTCATGGATTGACTAAGCATTTTCACTGCATAGCATGAATCAGGTCTGGTGTTAACCAAATACATCAATGATCCAATTCGTTGTGGATCAATCTCGTCTGAATCATCATCATTCATTTTCTTAAAATCCATCACGATGGTTTTTCATTCTGTCATACTAAACTTCTTTTAATATTCCCGTTGTATGTTTTCCTTGACTTAGGAAAATCTCATCGGTCCTCTGTCATACTTATTGTCCCAAGAAGTGGTGCATCGTACTCATATCCTTCATCTCGAAATCAGAAGTCAAGGTTTACTTGTATCCAACAACAAGACTTTCTGAATAAGTCATCAAAATCAAGCTCTCATCACCAACACTGTAATAATATAGGTTTGGATCAGCAACACTCTTACTGAAACCCAAACTCATTAAGAATCCATCCATCTGATATAGTTTCCAACTCATGGATGGTAGTACGGATGGAAGTGTATCAGGTTTACTGGATCAAGTGTCTCATCATAGACAACTCCCTCTGTTTGTGAGAAACCTCTGGCTATAGATCTCACTTTGTATTTCTTGACACTTCTATCAACTGCATGGTTGATCTTATAGATCAACTAGGAAGCTACTACAAACTTCCTTTCTGGTTCCTGAATAATATCTTATGCATCATTCTTTAAGATATATTGGTATTCTTCTTGTTATGGCATCTTTCCATACCTGTTCTCTTGTGGCTTCTCTAGGACAAGGAGGCTCATCATCAATAAGGGTTCTCATAACTGAAGGATAGCTTTGAAGATCTCTTTTACTTTCTTGGGATGTGCCTTGAGAGGCTTGTATGTTTTCTCTGCTTCTTGCAGAGTGAGTCTAGGTAGGCCTTTTATGTTGTACTGCAATATCTCTGACCATATCAACTAAAGAACCTGGATCAACTGGAATAATGTTTGCCTCCCTCTGAACTGTTGAAGGGGGAGAGGTAATGATTTATTGCCAAACTTCATCTGAGATTCTCTGCGTTTGTTTTGAATGGATATCTCTTCTTCTTAAGGACAACATCTCTGATTGTCTTGTATAATAATCAATCAATATGGTTTGGACTCCCGTACCAGGGATAATGGTCGAAGTCTTTGAGGATTCCCATACTAGGGATTTATTCAAAAAATGCAATCAACTATAACATTTGAAATCAATTGGTTTACCTGGTTTGTAGTCATGCTTTAGTTATAGAGGAAGTACTTCTCCTCTCTCTTTTCTTCATTCTTTTGAGGTAGGTCTAGATCAATGTCAGCGGTGGAAGCATATTGTCTTCCCTTCTTCCTGGGTGAGATCGGAAGAG
>CBVK0100005173.1:0-15587 GCA_900067695.1 Picea abies | reverse complement strand
CAAATAGTTCTACAAAGGATGAAGTGTTTTCTATAGAATAATTAAGTTTGGGGTTAAGTGGCTCTCAAAAGGAAAAACTAAGGACATTGAACGCTACCGAGATGAAATATTGAAAATTGGAGGACCTATCGTGATCCCTCACATACATAATCTCTTGAGAAAGGATTCTCAAAACCTCAAACTCCCAGCCCCATTGTACCTATTTGTAAATGTGGGGATAAAAACAATCCCTCTAATTATAGGACCATTATAATTATCCCCATAACCCCCCTAGCCTAGGGGTAACTACGGAGATGATTTCTTAAGGCCCGCAGATGACAAACATAGAGTGTCGAGAGCTAGATGGATAACATAACCCACAAATTCCCTCTTATTCACCATGCTTCACCAATATCATCAACAAGAAAGAAACACCAACCACACTAGTTTTGTACATAGAGGGCGATAGGTATTTCTTCATCAGGTAATTAGTGAATTCTCACGGTGAGTATCATTTTAATATTTTGGGCAGTTCGATAATTTTTAGAGGGTCCTTTCTGATTATGAAACATTTTATTGGAAGTTATTATTTTTACCATTTTTTACCTTGGTGGTTAACTTGGGGTTGTAAGTTAGCCACCCCCGGGGAAAAGGTTTCTGCTGGGGGGATCTTCTTGATGTTCTATCGTACCTCATTCTCTTATGGGAAGAGGGGATAAAGGCCTAGGTCTTACTGCAACTAGCATAAATAAAAAAATAAAAAGGGAAGAGAAGGCACAATCAAAATCCACTGAATGGGATACAAAAGGACACAAAATTGATCATCCAAACTTTAAGATCTACCATTCTAGGTGCCCACCCTATGTCCTGAGTGTGAATGAATGCCTCATCTATTTGAAAAGGACTTATAAATTTACTTCTTGAAAAGAAACACATTTAATTCATAAAATAAAAAATCCTTGTTAAGGGGACTTGAAAATTATCTAAATAAAATAAAGAAAAAGGAAATTATATGGCTTCGAAAAATGTTGTTCCCCAGACGGAAGTTAACTCAAGGATGTAGCGAACCCTTCACAAGGGTTAATGAGACCATATGAGACCCTTGCATGTAATGACCCCATTCCTAAAATTGTGTCCCCCATCCACATCACATTCATTAAATTGCGTAGAGAGGGTTCACCTAGGAAACACTCCTCCACTTGGGGAGTTGGATTACCTAATAGGACTCTTTGATAACCCTCGCATATGTAAATTTGGTAAATTTCCTAAATTATTTGAGCATATGTTTAATTTGAAGGGGTAATTTGATGTTTTTGTTTAGGTGGCTCTTGTATTAGGATTGATTTACTTGGCATGATTCATAAGAAATATGGACCCCTGAGGGTGTACCTTATTTTTCTTTGCATGATATTTCTTTGTGACATATTTCATGGAGGTACTAAGTCATGTGGACCTTCATATTCACGTATAAGCCCACAGGTTAGATGTTGAGCCCCACAAAAGGGAGGATAGATATGATGAATGTTGCACATTTGTTGATGTCATTGGGCCGTGAAAGAGGCCTCAAATGATGAAACATTGATGGTATCACCCTCACATACTAGAACGTTTCAATTTTGGAGCATGAAGTTAATATTAAAGAGCTTGATTTGGCATGGTTTTTGCACTTGGTGGAGTTGTGGGATAGTTTCCCAACATTTTGTGGACTAGTTGGATGATTTGGCACCATTGAGAAGTGATGTGTTAGCCTTTGAAAGATATCTCACCCAACAAATTCCCTTGAATATGATGTTGGAGGCTTGTTTCATAATATTTCATCATTTTTGGTCATTATTTAGCATACGTGCACAAAATTCAAATCCATTTTGTTAAATTCAATGGAAAAACATGATTTTGGACCTAAATTAGTGGATCTAATTGTATGTTTGAATTAAATTGAGTTTGGGTTTCCTCTATAAATAGAGGAAAGCATCACCTCATTTGGATAATAATCATAACTTGAGACTTATCTCTCTCTCTAAAAAATATTTCAACCCTTTTTTTCTTATGCAATGGATTGGTGAGATTTGTCTATTAGAGATTACTGCTCATGCACTCTTTCTAGGAGGTGAATTTGTCTCTTTGGAAAATTGGTTTGTGACATAGGATTTCTTTTGGTGATTGATCTTTGTAGGTTTTACTTGGTATAGGGGTATTTGTTTTTCAATTTTCTTTGATTATCCTATTTGGACAAACCCTAAGAGGGTTAGGAGTGTCTATCCCCTCCTTCAATCTAATTTTACAGTTGAAGAGAATTGATTCAAGGGACGATTTAGGGTTAGAAGGGTATATCCCCTTGAAAACACTCTTGGTTATGGTTTTCAAAATAGGGGTTAGCATGGTCTATTCCCCTAGGGATTAAAAACTAGTTTCCCATTAATTTTTTGAGCTAGGTGAGTTGGAAAAGGTGATAGATTGGGCTCATAAGGGTTTGGGTTCAAGGTCAAAATGTATTTTCCTTTTCCATGATAACTTACTTATTAATTTCGTGACACCAATTTCCTAATAGATAAGGAAGTAGTGCAATGAAAAACATGTTATTTTCTCTCTTGAAGTCATTTAGGTGTTTGAGGAATTATTCATCCTATAAGTTATCATTTCATGATAATAAGTATTGACTTCTTGAAGGTTTTCTTACTATTGTAATAAATTTTAATTTACATCTATTAGGGTTGTAACAACTCTATGTCTTACTCTTGTTTACAAATTTATTCATCGTAACATTTTTTTCTTGAATATTGAAAACTGATCTACTCATGAAGGGATACAAACTCACATTATTATTTTCTTATTTTGTGGTTGTTGGCACGGGGGAAGACCCAGGGTTAAACGCTACAACAACACACCAAAAAACCCTAACTATTACCCCTTTCGGAAACACATGCGAAGTATATGAAGTCACACCCGAGGTAGAGGTAGGGGTGGTTGTAGGACTCTAGTGTCTGCAACCTTAGGTGGGACATAGATATGTGATTGTAGCACCTTAACAGAGAACTTAGAAATTGTGATTTATCAATATTCAGTCTTAGTTTACAATGCAACTAAACCCTAACAACAGATCAACACAATATTCACATAGATCCGATAGATTCAATCACTAAGCATACCAATAGAGATCATATCTAACATTCATTCACCATATTTAGCACTAAGCTATCATTTCAGATTCATCTAGCATCTAGCATCGCACTAAGTATTGAATGAAATAAACAAAAGAGCATCCAAAAAGCACAAAGCATTGACAACACAGGATATACGTGGTTCACCCCCACCCTAGGGATACATCCACCAACTCTTCATCTTCTTTATTATCTTTGATCAATCTTCTTACATGCACAAAGCCTGAAAATCAACTCCATAGAGGATAAGAGACATGCACACCTCGCTAGATCCTCCTTCCTCGAGTAGATCTAGGCATAGAGCCTTCCACAGTCTGTTCACAAAGCACTACAAATGAATTGCACTTAGCTCTGCAAGCATCACACAATATGCACAAATCAATTACCACTTAGCACTTATCACTCTGGCCCTTAGCACTTAGCGCACTTTCCACTGAATAGTAACTGCTAGTCACTATTCACTATTCACTACTTCTTACATCACTTAGACTTATATTTATACAAATGGGTAAACCCATGGGCCAACATCCCCATACCCATTACATAATCCCAAAACCAAAAAGGGACCTTAAAAGGAGCCAAGATCTTGTAATCTGCACTTCGTCTTGCGCTCCACCTTTGACATCCTGTCGAAGTCCCAAAAATAGGTCAAACATGACCAAGGATCGTCAAAACTTGGTCAAGAGCCAACATTCCCCAAAAAATCACCTGTGACTCATCCCGAGTCACTCTGATCTGGATAATTCTGCCTCAAAAGCCTCGATCTTGGCTCGAGCTTCTTCAACCTGTTGTTGTGCCATGGCCTCCTGCTCAATGAACTCTTTGATAACAACTTCATTGACAGGTCCCTCTAAGCGTTGTTCGGATGTAGTGACGACTTCATCCATTTATTCTCCTCGACCTTTGATCTCTAAGAATAGTTAGCAAGCCTCATCCTATATAGGTTGGAGTCTCTGAGTAACTTTCATGAATTTTCCATAAATAGTGTGGACCTGTTGTTTAGAGGTGCGCTACTCTTGGGATTGCTTCATCCTTTCAATAGTTGATAGGGGCTTCAACTATGCCTGTATTGCTTCTTCTTGTTGCTTCACCTAATGTAGTTGTGACTCCAGTGCCTTCAATTCTGGATTCTCAATGAGTATCTCATAATTCTGGGCATTGCGATCACTTAGTTGTTTACATTCCATGCCAAGGGCCTTTATTCTCTCAAATGCACTTCGAGTAGCTACTTCTCTTTGATCCCTCACATCCTACAACGTGTTGGGTACTGTGAAAAGCTCTAAGTCTCCTATTCTTTTTTGTAGCTACTGGATAGCTTATGCGAGTTGCTCTACTTGATTCTCAAATCAATCTTCTACCTTTGGCTCTAAGACTATCACCAAGCGAAGTGCTTTGTTGATTGCTTATTTCACTTCGAGTTGTTCTGCGAGCAATTGTTCTTTTTCTTGATGAATCTGTGCTTTCTCCTCTTCAAAATGTTTTTGGAGAAAAACCTTCTCCTACTCTGCAACTTGGCATTATTCTATGAATAATTCTTGCACTTGCTTCAAGGCCTGAGTGGCTTCGGTCACATCAGCGAGTCAATGGAGTTGGGCTAGCTCATCTCCCAACTCTGGTTCTTCCAACAGAAGGGGCACAGTGGACTATGCGCGACTGGACTAAAGGGCCTATTGTACCCTTCAAATCTCAACCAAAATTCTATCGTACATAGATCGGAAGAGCACACGTCTGAACTCCAGTAAGGGCCTGTTGTACCCTTCAAATCTCAACCAAAATTCTATCGTACATCTCCTCCTTCTTGGCTTCATGTTTCTGTAAGATGTCCCGTGAAGCATCTGTGACAGCTACTATGATAAATTCAAAATCATCGACCATGAACATAGTTTGCATTGTGGTTTTTATAGCTCTGGAATTCTTTCATGAGGTAGGTTTCCTAGGGGAAACCTTTTTTTTCTTCAAGGGATCTATCTCATCAATAGGATCCCTAGGCGGTGTTACTTCACCTTGCTTTTGTTGATGTTATTTTCCATTGGTATCTTCTACTTCATCATCACCTCCTCATATAGGTGATTCCAAGGAAGTCTCAAATGATGTACTGCTCAGCTGTTGGACTTCTTCTATCTTCTTCCTTCTACTTGTTCCAGGCATGTCATGCTCTTTGTGAGTGGCCTCCAAGCTATCATGTTCGGGGTCATACATCTTTGTAGGATTAGCAGGGATAAGGAGGTCTGCTAACCAGTCCTTAGTTATCTCCTTGAGCTCCTCTTATGTGAGCTTGTAGTATGAAGGAATCTCCTCGTTATTCTCATCTACTCACGCAGTGATATAGATGAAGTGTCGATCTGCACAAAACTTCATGAGGGGTCGGAACTGCTATAGGGTGTTTGGCATCATGCAAGGTTCAACTTCGATAGCCCTCTTCAGTTGGAGATAACATGTGTGAAGGACTGCGTCTGACTGCCACTTTTTTCCCATATCGCTCGAGTACCAAAGCATGGTGAACTTCACAACAAGTGGCTCAAATGACTCAATATCCGGGAAGGTCACACCATTTGTCATCTCCCAAGCAATAAATGTGATGAGGATCAAGAGACAGCTAAAGTGGAACTTGTAGCCCTGATCCTAAGCTTCGCGGTAGTCTAATTGTACCTTATTAATATGTACTTCACCTAGTTCATCTATAGGCCTTCCACTAATTTCCTTGTGAGGTCAACAACAAACCCTATGACCTGCGTGGGTCTGTTCTTCCTTACTAGATTTCCTGCAATTAATTGGCATGCTAGGTGCACTGTGCCATTCTTGATGGAAGCTACCTTGTAGCCTTGTGTCCCCTTCTCAACATCGCAGTAGGTATCCTTGATATTTTTTGTTAATGTGTGATCTATGGCTTTACTTAGATATAAGTCCCGCGGGTTGGGTCCTTGCATACTTAATCTAATGATCCTATGGATCAATGTCAGATCAATTGTGATACATAATTCTAGCCATAAGTAGCCACCATGGTAACATGAGAGTAGGATATTAACATAGGTGTTAACCTCCTGGTGCCTTCCAAATTGTGGGGTTTTCATTAAATTCAATAGGGTGGACTACGCGAGGTTCATCGTCCACGGTTGGGGGATTATTTTCGAGTTCTTCCCCTTCATCCTGGTCAAGTATTTATACGGGGCGAGCAAACTATGGTTCTTGTGGTCTCCTAGTTTGAAGTCACTAAACTTCAACATTTCTTTCTTTTCTTGTTGTGCTTAGATTCCACGTATCCCCTTCAGGAGGTACGCAATAACCATGGTGTAATCAAAATCTCTTGGCACACTATCATGACTCATTGCACCGGCCAGAGGTGGGATGTAGTTGGGTAGGATGGTCGGGATTATCTTTGCATTTGCTAGCTCATCTCTGTGTTTTCTTCTATTTTCTGTGATGACTCGAGATGGTTTAGATCCGCGATCCGTCGACGGAGAGGCTTGCACTCCTCTCATCGATGATGCTTGTACACCTACAGACATTACCCTTTTAGACATTACTCTTTCAGTGATGAGGTCGATGATTACCTCCTTCACAGACTCTTCCACTGTGCTAAGTTCTTCATACATACACACTTGTGGTTGAATATCTTGAGTTTGAAGAGTAACTACTCAATGCAATAGGATGGATGGCAATAGCTCGATGATCATTTCACAAAATCAACTAATATACGATCTCAGATAATCATGCTTGGAAAAAGTTTTCTCGGTGCAAGGCTCGATAGAATAAGTAGATAACTAGTCAATGGATCTCTCCAATGGGTGAGAAGCCTTCATTAATTTAGTTATGTCTGTCACGACGTGGTCCAAATGGTCTTATGGTGATATTTCTGACCATAAATGTTGTTCTGATTGTTTGGGGTGATGGTCTAATGATTATACTGTTTCCAATGACTATATTTCTTCGCCATGGAAAAGTTCCATGTGGCATTGTTCTGCTATCCCAACGAAGTTCTAGTTTTGCAAATTTTCCTTCTGCGAAGTTCCCTCTGGAACCTTCTGTAAATTTTCGATATTTGATCTCTTCTTTCATAGTTTTCTAGCCTTCTTTCCAGTGAGCTTCGTCTCGGTATTCCTCTTTCCATTCTGATTCTTATATCCTCTTGCCATAGTAACTTTGTGTTGTTGAGATTCTTTCTTAGGATTCAAGGGAAATACTTCTTCTCTACCTGGGGTAGGTTCTTCAATCTTCTATGAGTCTTCTTCTATTATTTAAACTTTGACATCCAAGATTCTGGTTCTAAATAGCTTTGATTTGCTCTCATGTTCTTTGAATGACTGTGTGATCCTCCTAGTCATGAATTCATTTAATTCTTTCTTCTTTTGCTCTAAGACTTCCTCTTCTTTGCTTTTGGTTTGATCCCTTTCAATCCAAGGTTTTCCTAGTAATATAACAAATGGGGCACTATTCTCAATAAATTTAACAACCTCAAACTCTTCCTCTTTCGAAGATCCATGAGCACTCATAGATATCTAGGTAAGTCTTCAACATAGGGTTATCATCTTTCCTCTAAATAATCATAGTCCTCCCAATGAAGGAATCATAGAAGGATTTCCTAAAATTTCCCAATTTCTTTCTATCATGATATTTACCTGTGTTTCCTCATCCATAATGCAGTCAATGTCGAAGTCTCCTATTCTTGTTTCTATGCATTATTTTTCTTTGAAGATCTCTGGTAAGTTGATGCTTCTATGATATTTCAGGGTTTCTTTCATTTGTAGCAATACATCCTCTGATTGTTTCTGGGGTTGTGCCATGGTCTTGGTGTCTTTACCTTTCTCATGGTCTTCTTGTCTCATATTCATTCTTTCAAGTTTAGAAATCATTCTAGGGAAATACAAAACTTCATGATCCATAGCTTTACAACAAAGACAACTAGGTCTTCTATCAAGACATTCCTTAGCAAGATGTCCCTTTGTTCTACAATTTTAACAAAGAGTTAATCCTCTCTTTCTCTTAAATGATCCCCATCATTTCCTGTACTACACACTAGGATCATGGTAGCTAACCTGCAAAAAATTATTTCTAGGATCCTACATCCATTTGTTAGTCCAAACATTCTTTTTATGCATAGGAATAACACATATTTCACTATTCTTATCAGATATAGTCATATCAAATCTTCTTTCATCTAGATGTGCCCTAGTTTTCAGGCTAGGACAAAATTTATCAAACGTACCTAGATCCATATTCTTGAAACAGAAATTTTCGCTTATCCTACTTTCATAGAGCACAAAGCTTCCATATATAAAACATTTCACTATTCTTACCTCTTTTAGAGAAAAAAGCATTCAAATCTTACCTTTTTTCTTCATATCAGACTTCTCTTCTTAGCACAGAGCTTCACAATCCAAGTAGAGTACTGCGCACCAGGGCAACAGATCTACGCACAAAGATTTCACAATTTTTGGGTCAGATCCTCGCACAGAGCTTCTTCTTCCTCAGTTCTCAACAATCATATTTTCAGGTCACGTCAACATAACCATTTGTTGGCACAAGGGAAGACCCAGGGTTCAATGCTACAATATCACACCAATAAAACCCTAACTACTGACCCTTTCGGCAACACCTACGAAGCAGATGAAGTCTCACCCAAGGTAGAGACATGGGTGGTTGTAGGACTCTAGTGTCTGCAACCTTAGCTGGGACACAGATCTTTGATTGAAGCACCTTAACAGAGCACCTAGCAATTATGATTTATCAATATTCAATCTCAGTTTATAGTGCAACTAAACCCTAACAACAGATAAACACAGTATTCACACAGATCCAATAGATTCAAGCACTAAGCATACCAATAGAGATTAGATCTAGCATTCATTCACATTATTCAACACTAAGCTATGATATGATATTCATCTATCATCTAGCATCGCACTAAGCATTTAATCACATAAACAAAAGAACATCCAAAAAGCACAAAGAATTCAAAACACAAGATATATGTGGTTCACCCCAACCCTAGGGCTACGTCCACCAAATATTTGTCTTCTTTATTATATTAAATCCATCCATTTGTTAGTCCAAACATTCTTTTTATGCATAGGAATAACACATCTTTCACTATTCTTATCAGATATAGTCATATCAAATCTTCTTTCATCTAGATGTGCCCTAGTTTTCAGGCTAGGACAAAATTTATCAAACGTACCTAGATCCATATTCTTGAAACAGAAATTTCCACTTATCCTACTTTCATAGAGCGCAAAGCTTCCATATATAAAACATTTCACTATTCTTACCTCTTTTAGAGAAAAAAGCATTCAGATCTTACCTTTTTTCTTCATATCAGACTTCTCTACGCACAATCCAAGTAGAGTACTGCGCACCAGGGCAACAGATCTACGCACAAAGATTTCACAATTTTTGGGTCAGATCCTCGCACAGAGCTTCTTCTTTCTCAGTTCTCAACAATCATATTTTCAGGTCACGTCAACATAACCATTTGTTGGCACAAGGGAAGACCCAGGGTTCAATGCTACAATATCACACCAACAAAACCCTAACTACCGACCCTTTCGGCAACACCTACGAAGCAGATGAAGTCTCACCCAAGGTAGAGACATGGGTGGTTGTAGGACTCTAGTGTCTGCAACCTTAGCTGGGACACAGATCTTTGATTGAAGCACCTTAACAGAGCACCTAGCAATTATGATTTATCAATATTCAATCTCAGTTTACAGTGCAACTAAACCCTAACAACAGATAAACACAGTATTCACACAGATCCAATAGATTCAAGCACTAAGCATACCAATAGAGATTAGATCTAGCATTCATTCACATTATTCAACACTAAGCTATGATATGAGATTCATCTATCATCTAGCATCGCACTAGGCATTTAATCACATAAACAAAAGAACATCCAAAAAGCACAAAGAATTCAAAACACAAGATATATGTGGTTCACCCCAACCCTGGGGCTACATCCAACAAATCTTTGTCTTCTTTATTATATTAAATCAATCTTATTACATCCACAAAAACTCAAAATCAACTCTGTAGAGGACATGAGATATGCACACCTCACTAGATCCTCCTTCCTCGAGTAGATCTAGGCACAAAGCCATCCACAGTCTAAGCACAAAGCACTACAAATGACTTGCACGTAGCTCTCCAAGCCTCACACAGTATGCACAAAGCAATTACCACTTAACACTTAGCACTCTGGCCCTTAGTACTTAGCACATTTTCCACTGAATAGTCACTACTAGTCACTATTTACTACTCAGTACTTCTTACGTCACTTAGACTTCTATTTATACAAAAATAAGCCTAAGAATGGGTAAACCCATGGGCTGGCATGACCATACCCATTACATAATCCTGAAACCCAAAAGGGCCCTAAAAAGGGGCCAATATATTGGGATCTCCGCTTCATCTTGCGCTCTGCCTTCGACAGCCTGTCGAAGTCCCAAAATCGAAGTCCCAAAAATAGGTCAAACATGACCAAGGATCCTCAAAACTTGATCAAGGGCCAACAATGGTGAACTCCTGCTATTGTAGAATTTTTTTCCTACAACCATCTATGGATGATTATGTTTTTTTTATAATGTTTAATTACATCCCATTTCAACTATCAAATTTGTGGTTTAAATATTGGAATATTGTCTAGTTTTCATAATATTTCATTTTCTATTAATTTTTCATTATTTTGAGAGTAATTGCTTGTAACTGTTATCAGTTTCTCTTGTTAAGATAATATTCAATATGCTACAATTTTGGGGTTAGAAATATTTATTGATGTTTCCCCTATTGTTCCAAGCCTATTGTATAGGATATTTTATCTTGGGATAGTTGTTCTAACATTGGTTTTGGAGATACTTTTCAAAGTCAGTTGATATATTTTCCCAAGGAACTCTTCGTCAAGCCCTAGACCTCTTCATATAGTGAGGGAAACATAGATCTTTGAAAACCCCTTGACATTCATTCTCCATTCCCTTGAGGTCACCCAAGAAGCCTCCCTTTTGTTGGAATAATCCTTCACTAAAACAAGGGGAATAACTGCTAAGGTGATAACGGTTCTTACTCGCAGTTGTGTCATAGTAATGAGCCTTGTGGTTGGATTTTCCCAAGTGATAGTTCATTTGATAAAGGTCACCCAAGAAGCCTCCCTTTTGTTGGAATAATCCTTCACTAAAACAAGGGGAATAACTGCTAAGGTGATAACGGTTCTTACTCGCAGTTGTGTCATAGTAATGAGCCTTGTGGTTGGATTTTCCCAAGTGATAGTTCATTTGATAAAAAATTTGGTGTCATTGTCAGGGAGGATTTTGAATCCTTTACAATCCAAAAATGACATTTGGAAACCCTATCTCAAAGCCTTTATCATAATATTTCTCAGCAAATCCATTGAGGAAGATTCCCTCATATCCATTAATGTACTTTATATAAAGTTTATCTAGTGACTCCACATGGTCTATAACCACACAAAGAAGTAACCTAGTCCTCTTCCCATGTTCCCCCCTCCTGTGACGAATATGTATACAATTCTTTGATGGAAGGATTCTACAAACCCTTGGATGTGAAAAAAAATTCAGGTTCTCCTCATAGGGTTCCAAATGGTTTCAGAGAATGACTTCCCAAATTTTCAGATGATAATACTATATCATCCCGAGATCACTTGGATATTTTTTTGAAAGTTTTCATTTTCTATGCCCCTCGTGACCAATATAAATATGTGTTTATGAAACTCTTCTCCCTTTCTCTCACTCAGAAGGCTAAATAATGGTATAACAATATCCCTTCCAAAACAATGATGACTTGGAAAATGTTTCAAAATATTTTCATCAAAATATTTGTAAAAATGACGATTATGTTTCCCTTTCTGAGCAACTCTATCATTTCAAAATAAGGTCCAATGAGAGAATTGATGGTTTTAATGATAGGTTCAATTCCTTTGTTATAGTTTTCCTCAATATTTTAAACCCTCTAAATATTCCATTTTCCACTACTATGGGTTAACCATGAACAACCCATATAGGTTTTTGCTGGACAATAATTACTCGACATCTTTGATCAAATCCCAAGAAAGAGCATGTGAAATAGAAGAACATATGGTCTCTTCATATTCTCAAGACATAAGTGGCCCTAAATAAATTAGGTTTTTGCTGGACAATAATTACTCGACATCTTTGATCAAATCCCAAGAAAGAGCATGTGAAATAGAAGAACATATGGTCTCTTCATATTCTCAAGACATAAGTGGCCCTAAATAAATTAATCAAAGAAATTAAGTTGTAAATTTTATTCATAATGTGTTGTTCTCTATGAACTACCATATCACAAAGACACATTTGCGGATGAAAAAAAAAATGTGCCACTAAATCCACTAGTCGTATGGTAAATCTTATAAAAGAGGAAAATATCCCAAATCCAACTCCAAGAGAATTGTTATGTCCCACTCCATATAAATGAGTTTTATCTAGTATGAAACAAAGGCTAAACTTAGAGAAATATATTGTAGCTAAAGAAGCTAGAGATGGGATGCTAGAGTGCATCAGGGAAGGGTCTCCTAAAATCCAACCAAGGGAAGATCAATTTGCTCCTCATTTAAGTCAAACAGAAACCATCATGGGAACTGACAGTGTCTCTATTGACTAAGATTCAGAAGAAAATGATCCACCCATAATTATCCATACGAGGAAATATGACACCAAAGTTTGAGATAATATACCCTTCTTTATCACATTGGTGATAAATGACATATATATCCATAATTTCATGTTAGACTCTTGAGCCTCCAAAAATATCACGACATTGAAGATTATGAAAAACCTTGGATTAGAGATTATGTGAACTTATAGGAATGTCTACAATATTGCCTCAATAGTTATCCTAGTTCATCTAATTATTAAGGATTTGAAGGTGAGTTTAAAGCAATTCCAAAACATATCACTCCTAACGAAAGTTGTAGTAATTGATATACTTGATGCTGGGGGATGTTGTTATCAATAGAATGAGTGAAAATTTTGAGAGGAAGTATTCATATGGATCTTTCTTATTCCACCATTCCAACCTGAGATGGGGATTTTTTCATCCTGCATCATGACCAAACTATTATGGAACAAGTCAAAGACTAAAATGATCTATTACATGAAGACCTTATTATGGAAGTGGAAATTGGTAGCACTCATATTTTTCCCAATCCCATTTTCCAAAAGGAGGAAACAAAGGATATAGTTTGTACTTTGGAGTTTTATGGGGCCCATTAAATATTAGGATTATGTGCTAGAATAGTTTTGATAGCAACTAATAAAGAAGATACCTTTTTCTCATATACGATTGAGTTTGACTGCAACAACAACAATGACTAGTACAAGGCTCTTATTTTAGGGTTTTGTGTTTCCATTGATATGAAGATAAAATTCTTGCCTGCAAGAGGAGATTCATATTTAATTATTTATTAGGTTAGAAATAATTTTTCATCCAAGAATATAAGGTTGAGGTAATACAAGAATGTTGTCAGGGACACCATCGAATACTTTCATGATTTTTTTATTGAAGGCATTCCTAGAGAAAATAATTACATAGAAAATGCCTTGTCTATTTATTCCTCTACATTACAACTTTGTGAAGGGGTTGTGCTTTGCCTCCACAAATGGAAGTCAACTTTAGGTCCTCTATCCCTGATAATATAGAGAACTTGCATAATTTTTATTATGAAACTCAGATTTTACATTTCCTCCAGAATACGAGTGAATTTTCATAGACTCAGATAAACCTTCTTATCAAGGAAAAAAATATTAAATTCACATATTTACTAAATTACTATTTACCAAAGGGGTTGGTCCCTTTGAAACAAATGTTTGATCAAAAGGAAATGTATAAGGGGAAGAGAACAACTGATAAATATGATGAAGTTATAGAGTTTGATATTGGCAGTAACAAAACCCCTGGGATAGTTAAACTAGGAAAGGAAACTACCCATACTAAAAGGGAGGAGTTGTTGGCCCTTATTAGAGAATTTAAATATTTATTAACTTGGTCATAAGAATACGTCAAATATCATAGGGAAGATGTCATACAACATGATATTATTCCCAAATAATGTGATAAACCATTCTGACATAAACTAAGGAAAATCAACCCAAAGATGACACCTAAGGTCGAGAAAGAATTGTAGAATATGGTAGAAGAAGGGATAATTGAACCTAACATATATTCATATTGGATGTTCAACCCCATAATTTTCTAGAAGACAACTGGTGAGATCATATTATGGATTCATTTTAGAAACTTGAATCAGGCATCACTTAAGGAAAATTAGTCTTGGTCAATATTGAACTCCGATTACAAAAGATCACCAGAGAAGAAGTTATGTCCATGATTGACTGTTTTCATGATACAATCAAGTGATTTTAAAGAGCTATGATCAAGTCAAGGATTCTTTCACAACTATCAAGTGATTTTAAAGAGCTATGATCAAGTCAAGGATTCTTTCACAACTTCCTAGGGAACTTATAAGTATTTAAGGATGCCTTTCGGACCGACGAATGTTGGGTGTACCTTCCAATGTGCCATGGATTACGCTTTAAGATATTTGATTGGGAAGATCATAGAAATATATAAATATTATTTAACAACCATTTCCAAGAAAAGAATCCATCATGTTCAATAATTACATATGATATTTGAGATATGTACGAAATATGGAATTTCCTTCAATCCCAAGAAATTGATTTTTGGCATGGAGAAAGGAAAGTTGCTTGGGAACATTGTTTCCAAGGATGGAATATCATTTGACCCTTCTTGGATAGAATATATTAAGAATATTCCTCCCTCAAAGGAAAAAAGGGTGTTGCAATCCTTCTACAACAAGATTAATTTCATCAAAATGTTTATCCTAAATTTCACCGAGATTGCTAAACGAATGAAAAATATGTTAAAAAACGACACTTTGTTCCAATGGGATGATTGTAGTAGGGAGTATTTTGGATTAATTAAATAAGATATCATGATAGCTCTAGTTATTGTTAGCCCTGATTTTACTAAGGATTTCATCATTTTTTCCTTCACTTCAAAGGATACCATTGTCGGGGTACTTCTGCAAAAGAACAACAAAGGTGATGAGAAAACAATTGATTTCATGAGAAAAGTTCCTATATATGAAAATTTTAATTACACGATCACCCAAAAAAAATCTCGTTCCCTCATTAAGTCCCTCAAACATTTCAAGACATATGTCGGGTACAAAAAAATCAAAGATTTTGTTCCTTATCATGTGGTTAAAAATGTTTTATCTCAATAGGAAAATGTGTTTCATAGATACAATAATATGATATAGAAATACATACCACCAAAATAATCAATTACCAAGGTCTAGCTAATATTTTGACTGAGAATAATGAAAAATCCATTGAAATGGGAAGAGGGGATTAGGTAAATGTTGTTTTAAGTGAGCTTGAACATGATGAATGGTAT